>VYZR01020414.1:6911-19664 GCA_013400675.1 Oxylabes madagascariensis | reverse complement strand
TGTACTTCCAATTTTCTCTGATGGATGGTGCAGAACTTGCAGCTGTTGAGAACTTGCAGAGGGATGAGACTCCAGGCAGAGTGGCTGGGCAGTGAATGGGTACTGGAGTTGGTCAGGGCATTCCTATTGGCAGAATAGCTCCAGAAAAGGGAGCCTGAAGAGCTCCTGGCCTGCAGAGGTGCCCTGGGACAGCTGCATCTTGAGGGAGACCTTGCTTTGATCAAGTTTTGTGTATATTTAAATTATTCAGGTTCCAACCTGATCTTTTATCTCTGGAAGGTTATTCCTTCCTTTTACTTGCCTTTAGAGCTTAATTTCTTTGGTGCTAGACTAGGTGCTAGGCTTCTTTTCCGTGTCCTGCAGCTATGTACAGTTGTAAGGAAATACATGAATAGCCAAGAGCCTGTATTTGTTTTAGATTTACATTAGATTTAACATAAAACAGAATTCAAATGCAAATACTTGTAAATCCAAACTCTTTGAAGCTGGAATTGGCTGGTGCACTCAGTAATTTAAAACTAGGAGGGGTTGCTGGTGTTAACTTACATTCTTCAATTCATTCACTAATTATGTTCTTGATTTTAATTCATACAGGTGTCTAGCATCTCTAGTAATCATTATATGTTGTAATTTAGTTTGTTGTAAATGAAAATGTACCTTTCAATGAATTCTGCAAGATACATTTCACAAACTCTAAATCTGCTTTCCTGACATAAAGGAGAGAAAAAAGATTAATACCTGTGTTTTTACTTGCCTTTTTTCAGTAACGCTAGTTCTTCCCATTTTTGTTTAATGTGGGAAATGAAGTGTGCCAGTATCCAGTATGCTACTTTATGGTGATGCCTTTGTTTTCATGTATTTTCTTCTGATACATTTGGCAGAGAAATGCAGAGAGATGCTTATGCATATGGCGAGAAGGGAAGTTGAGTATCAGGTTGGAATTTGATGTGCTGAGTGGCACACACACCTGCTCCCTGAAGTGCTCCTTAAACTTTGTTAAAACACAAAGGGGTGATACAAGCTAGATTAAAAAAGAAACCCCAAACAACAACGAAAACCATGTGAGAGATTGTAATGGTATTCGCTGTCTGTAATTCTCTCTTCCACTCCTTTCAGTTCACACCAGCATGCCTCACTTAATAGTCCTGTGCTCAGATGTCAATAACTAAAGTTGATCAGAGGTGGTTGGAGAGTCTCCAGTAAAACAGTTGTAAAGGATCCTGTCCTTTAAAGTAGTTCTGGCTCTCTTATTTTACCTCCTGGGGGAAGAATTGCTTTATAAGGCAGTGTTAAAAGAGAAATGTGAATGGCAAAATCCCTGTTTATTGTCTTTTTGTGGAGATGGAAGCTGCTGCCTAAAGAGGGAAAAGAAATATTTGTAGGAAAATATAATTAAGATTTTAAATCAGTAGATTTTCCTGTGTCAGATGTCTTCTGGGATCTGTTTCCCAGAGTTCCTTTAACAAATGGTCTGTTATTTGTCTAAAACAAGAACACTGTTTTAAAGACTTTCAACTCTATACCAGTTTCAACTATGAATGGAATTACGAATGGAGTTTGCTTTGCAGCTTTATTGGCACAAAGGCTTCCTTCTGCATTTGGTTCTTGCATAACAGAGGGACACAGACTTGCATCCCCCTTTCTGCCATTGTAGAAAGAAATTTTTTGGTAGTGGAGAGAGGAGGATGCAATATTACACAGCACAAAAATTTCACTTGGGGCTGCTCTTAGCAAATTTAATGAAAAACAGAAAGGCCTGAAATTTCATTTGAAATATGTTTAGAGGAAAAGCCAGAACAATTAGCTATAAATGCCTGGGTGGAGTGGTTATTCAATATATTGACTTTTTAATTGCTGGCTGTTATCCAGGTGGAGTAAGCTGTTAAACTTCCTTTGGCTTAATTACTTTAATTGTAGTAAGTGCTTAATTCTGCCCACTACTGTGCCTGACTCCCTAGTTATTTTCCACAGTTTCTAATTTTTTTCCAAATGTGAGGTGTAAAGTATTTATTATTATCAAAAAGCCAGTAGATTGTTTCTTTTGCAAAGTTCTAAAGTAGCAAACTATAGAAATTATTTAGCTCTTAAGAATGGGAAATATTATTCAAATTTGGGAAAGAGTAGTTCCGTAATTGTTTGCTGTTCTCACCTTCACTCTTAGATATGCTTTGGAATTTACTACTCTAAATTAGATTTTTTAATGTTATTTTTTCCCACTTATTGCTCAGATTTAGAGGCACAGAAGAAGATGTCTTTAGATTTCTTTGTGTTTATGAGTTGGTTTCCTTGAGTATTTTTTTGCATTTATGTTGGATCCTTGGTTAAAATTAATTAAGAATCTTTTTCTTTCTTTCTTTTATAACATTAAATAAATGATGAAGGCTGAAATACTAAAAGAGAAATGAGAACAATGTTTTCTGGTACAAGATGTGTGCACTTGTGCTTGGGTCTCTTATGTCTGCTGCAGTTGTGAACTGGAAGGAGGAGTCACAGTTTTGCAGTAAGGTGGAATTGATGCAGGTTTGCTCAGGTGATGGGAGTTGTTCCTCTCTCCTCTCTGTCAGGTGTCTGACTGAGCTGCTTGTCACCTCTGCAGGCTGGAAAAGGATCTTTGAATCTCAGGAACTGCATCTGTCTCTGTCTCATGACCTAAACGTGATCTTACGCTTAACTGCTTGGAGTTTGTGATCTGAGTCGATCCTCAGATACACAGGATTTATGTGTCTAGGTAGAACAGCTGGGATGGCAAGGCTTTAAAATTGCCATAGTAAAAGAGATTATTATTACTGATTATTACCTAGAAATACTGTCTGGGTAGAGTTCAAAGCAATCTGATGATCTTTAATAACTTCTTACAAAACTTGGATATGTTGTCTCGTATATTAACTTGTTCTTGTCACCATATTAAATCCTGAAGTTTAAGGTTGCCCTTCCTCTGACAGTCAATGAGGAAAAGTGCTATTTCTTGATATTCTTTGAGTTCCCCTTGGGCTATAAGCTGGTTGATTACCAGCCTGACCATATATCTGGTTGCTGTGCACTGTTAAGAGATAAAGCTAAAGACCATCTGGCTTTAAAAGTAGGTGGAATGGAATTTAGATGGTTTAAAAAAAGTAAGTTAAGTGAGGGTATGGGTTCAACTAGATGTGCATGTTTCTTTTGAAGTTATCTGAAAGACCATGTCAGTGTAGCTGCCACAGTTCTGCTCTTTGTCATATGGAGGCTGGAATCCTGACCTGGGGTGGGAGGGAGGTCTGATCTTCCCAGTGCTTGGGCTTGCACAAGTCCTGGGATGAGGCTGGGGCTGTGTGAGCTATTCCCAACTCTCCCCTTTATCACAGTTCTATTACAGATAAGCTTGATCCTGTCCAGCCAAGATAAAGATTTCTTCGTAAACTCCTCAAGGAAATAACTTGCTGGCTTCATGCTTCCCTTGTTGAAGAGCGATTTGATTTTATTTGATCAGTGTCTTCTAAACCCTAATGTAGTCTTTTTTCTTTTTAGATTGGGGCATATGATCAACAAATATGGGAAAAATCAGTAGAGCAAAGAGAAATAAAGGTAATAATACAGCATTTAATTTTTTTGTGTGTGTCGTTGTGGTAAAGTAATCTACATTGTATGTGGTGGTATTTAATACTGGTAAAGTAAAACTAGACTTCTGGAGTGTAACCAAATGTAACCAGCATACTATGCTCTATTTTTTTTACATATTTAATAACTCTGCAGCATTTAGTGTGATGCATCTTTCAGTATCTCAGTACTTTTTTTTCTTTTCACTTATCTTAAGACAGGGCTTAGTTGTGTTAATACCTCTGTCTTTCACTTTTCTTTGTGATGAATTCTAATGTCAGTTATCTGAGCTCTCTTTGCTTTCAGTTAGTTACCTTATACCTGCAGTTTACTTTCCCTCCTTTATGATGCTGTCATTGTTTTGTACAGTTTATTAGACTGGTAAGTACCTCAGGCTTTGTTTCTCTGAACAAGCAGTTTAACAGCATTCTGTGCATTTTGGCATAACTAACAGTACCATCAGTACCCGTGTCTGCCACATTGCTAAATCACTTTGGAGATGAAGGACTCAATCCTATAGGTACTAGTTCTATGGGTTGTATATACCCATGATGTTAATTTAGTTAACATTTTCTTGCAATTAACCTTTTTTTCCCCTCCAACGCTGCATGGAAGTATTGTGCTATTTCTGCATGACTTTCAGGGTGTTGCTATTGCTTAACATCAGTAAATTGTACATTGCCTCAGTTTCCTTGGGGATGGGTTTTTTCACTCCCCAGTACTTAAACAAAACTGTGTGTGGGGGCTTCCTTGCCTTCTGTGGGCACTGTTAATGATCTGAGCTGCAGAGATTTTGTACAGAAATGCATGAAGTTGAACCCCATGGTATTTCAGCAGCACAGCTGAGCCTGGGGTTGCCTGAAGGGTCCTTTCCATGGTCATGAAACCCCGTCCCAGCTTCAAGAGGAGTTCACTAACTGCTGTGTTACAGCATGTTATCCAAATGGTGCCCTGTGCTGATTGGAAATTGTGTCTTGTTTGGTTCAGGAGTCCAATAACTAACAAATTACTGCTGGTTTCTGAGTTTGGGTTGACTGAATGCAGTGCAGTTTGGGTAACACCAAGGCACATGACTGAGTTCAGGTATTGCACGAGTGCTTTAATCTCAGAGCTCCTACAGCACTTTGACATTATAAATTTAGAAATAATTATGTAATGATTATAAATTAACCTCACTAAAAATCTGAAAAATTCTTACACTTTAGTAAAAAATACGTTTGTTTTACTACAGATTTGTGATTATAACTGTAATAGAATCTATTAAGATTAGTTTTAAAATTTGTGTTAAAGAGTTTTTACAATAATAACAAGTACTTTTAAGCATTTTTATTTAAACCTTCTTTTGCTAACGCTTACCTGAAATGTATTTGGTGCTGAATAAAAATTATATGAACTAACTGGATGGGTCTGAGCATTATAAAACATTGAATATTTTTTTTAAATAACGCTAGTCTGAAACACTGCTGTTTTCCACATATGTTAGAGATTTGTGATGCATTAAGAAAGTATAGAGGTTGCATCTGAATAAATGGAATGCTTCTACTGTGTGTGGCAAACAGTTCAGGAGCCAACTCTGTGAAGTTCATGGATGATGAAAGTACTGTTTGACCAATGGAATTTTTAAAGAATGAGCCACCATTTCTTTTCCTCTGAAGGTCGCATCAAGTTGTACTCTTAACTTAGTTTTTTCAGTGTTCTTTCTTTAACATGAAAACATAATTTGAGCCACAGTGGTAAATTTTTCCTAGGATTGAGCGTGTGTTTCTAGGAGATTATTTTTTCCAAGAGGCACATCTGTATTTAGACTTTCAAGAGAGAGCTTGTGGCCCATAAGCACTAATACATTTGAAAATGATTATAGCATTCAGCATTTTCTTTTTAAGCTTCACTTTTCTTTATGAAATGGAGTGGCTCACTAATCCCAGATTCACAAGAATCTGTAGCCGATTCTTGAATTATGGTAATTTCCAGTTCTAATTATGGGTTTCTTTTCTCATTCCTCATAAAATTACAGCAGTTTTAGGACTGCCGTTCCGTAAAAATCTTGCATTATAAGGTCTTTGCAGTGCTTGACTTTAAAATACAACTGGTCGTCTCTATTTGTCATCCTCAGAGCACATTTTGTCCTATGCATATTTCAGTTCTGTGCATTAATTTTTTTTGTTTCAAGCAAACTCATTTTTCTAATAGACACATTCAAATAACTACATATCTAACTTGTTTCAGTTTAATTTTTTTGTCTTATCTTTATTTCTGCATGAGAAAGATACCCAGTTTAATTTAGATGTGAGAAATATTTTGAGCTGCGTTCAATTGAACATTTTGCTTGATACTATTCTTACAAAAATTAACACTACCAGATTGCACTGATCTTTCTCTCATTGACAATTTCATTTTTATGCTTTCATTTATACATGTATATATGTTTACATTTCAGTAGTTTTTACACGTGGATGAACCATGGCAATGGTAGAAATGTACAGTTTACCAATTTAAATACTTTTTGAATGAGAACAGTTAATGACTTTCATAATAATTCCATTTGTATCCTAAATATTTTTTGAAATATTTTATTTTACTCTGTATGAATTGTTTGCTGTGATTTTCTTACTGTCTAATGTGACCAAGAATCTAAACTAAAGGGAGCAGAATAAACTCACAGCTGTCTCTGAGTCTTGAGAGTACAGCATCACATTCTAACATAAAAACAAACTTGAAAGCTTTGCCAGAGTTTGGTTTTTCAGTGACGGAAGATGCTGTTTCTAAAAGAAAAAATAAGCTTGCTTTTCTTCCTGCTGCATTTGTGTTTTGTGGGATTTTTCCCTTCCTTTTAATTGGCTAATCTGTATTCAATACTGAAGAAAAATTCAGTACTTTTCCAGAATTTGGATTTTTGAGAGCTTGCTGATTAGTGACTCCTGCATTGCAATGTGATGTGCTATCTGGATTTGGAATTAAGGAGTTGCAGTGTAAGCGTTTTGTGAAGTTGAGTTAGATATCTAAGGATAAGAAAGATTCAAGAATGTAATTTGTTGTGAAAAATTCTGAAAAGCTAATAGACATGTATTACTAATTCCTGCAAGTATGTGCATACATTGTCTGCATAATGCAAAGCCATGAGTGCTCAGTGCCTTTTTGAAAAATAGCCTGGTGGGTCAGTAATTGGTTGGGTTTTATATAGATTGTAAAGTGTGTAAAAGGCATCCATTGTGCATTGTTACTTGGAATGCTTGATTTGTAGTATTTTAGATCTATGAAGTTTACATGTTTGTCTGAATTTTCGGTGGCAGTGTAGGTTAAATACAATTACTGACCACATAGATATTTTTGTCTTTTGTAATGTCTGTCATCTGCATGAAAGTATTTTGATAGTATTTGTCTATTGCAGGGTTTGAGAAACAAACCAAAGAAAACAGGACATGTGAAACCAGACCTCATAGATGTTGATCTTGTAAGAGGTAGGTTCTGAGCTAGAAAAAGCTGAATTTCTCAGTATTAAAATAACAGCCGTCCTGTGTCTTGTAACAAGAGTGCGTTAGGTTTAAAATAACCCCAAATGAAACAAAACACAGCCAGCCCTACACAGCTCTTCCCTAAAGCAGATGTATGCAAAATATTGTTAAATAATGATATCAATATTAAATTGAAAGGTTAAGAATTTAAATTTTGTTGTATAAATAAAAGGAAAGAAGCTTGTGCATTGTCTTGTATCATTTTAGAGTTACTAGTTTAAAAGTCTCCTACTGCCACATATTTAGACTTCTTTCAAGTCTTTTGACATCTGGAGGGAATGTTATGTTGAGGTTTCTGAAGTGTAAAAAGTGTATAGGCCTTGATTGTTTCTTGCCCGTTTTAAATAACAAAACAGCAACAGAAGGTCAGATGATATGACACTTTCCTAAAAGTCTTTATTTAGACTTAATTTATTCTTATCTGCATGTAATTTCCCTCGCGCCTCGTGAAGGCCAGGGAAAACATGTAGTGTTTTTATCCAGGAAGCCAGGTAGTGCACTTTGGGCACCCTCACACCCAGCGCTGGCCTCCAGCAGCCTGCTGGCCCCCTTTCTCCCTGGAGCATCACCCCCATCTCCCTGGAGCATCACCCCCTTTCCCCCTGGAGCCTCAGCCCCTGATGGGAGCTCTGTCCTTGCCAGGACTCGCCGGCTGTGCTGCACTCGCTGGGGCTGCTGCACCATGGCCACGCCATGGCCACAGCTCCCCCAGGCCCTGGCATTGAGTGCCAGTGCTGGCACTCAGCCCCGTGTCTCAGTCCCGTGTCGGTGTCCTTGGACGCAGAGCAGAAGCTCCCTGGCCCAGAGTTTAGGGAGAAGTCAGTCCAGGCTGTTCTGAGCAGCCCTGTGGCATGGCCAGACAAACAGCAGTCTGGGCAACGGCTGCGTGACCGGTCCTTTTTAGCTCCTTACCCTTCAATTTCATGGCACTTGTTCCTCCCTAAATTGCCCAAACCCTTGCTGTCTCCTATCCCCGGATTCTTCCCTAAATGCCCTGTAAGTGCTGTGCCATCTGAGCTCCTGGCATCCCACAGTGAGTCCCACCCCTCAGGCAGCATCCCTTTTCCTCTGAAAGGTGTCTTGGAGAGCTGCTCCCAGCAGTGCGTGGTGAGGCGTCACACCTGGACAGTGGGGTCGATGGCTCTTCTGGGACAGCCCTGGGCAGGGCCTGGTCATGGTGTTCATTCCATAGTTTGGGTTCCCACCTGCTTTTCTGCCTCTGTCCTGCTCTGGCTTCATGGAGATGGGCCTGAGATGGGGTGATGGTTCCAGAGATGGGTCTATGAGGAAAACCCTGCAAAGTATTATTTGGGCTCCCTCCTCCAGTTTTCCCTTTGAACTCCTCCATGGTTGTGCAGATAAGCTTTTCTCACATCACCTAACAGTATAATTTTTTTAAAAATGGGAATGGGAGAGAAAGAAACAAATCAAATAACATTTGAACTTACAAGAAACCAAGAAACCTTTTCAGTGCGGTGATGTACATGCATAGCATTTAAATGATTGCATGGATGTCTAAGTTGGCATTAAAGTAGTTTCAGAGCTGGCAGTGTTTTTTACCTGTGCATCACAGAGCTCACTAAAGCCAGTGCTGCTTGTAAATGAGATGGGGATGGTGTAGCAGCATGCAGTAGTTATGCTTTCGGTCAATAACTTTGCATAATTTAAGTCACATCCCCATTAAGTAAATTTTACACAGTTTTCTGGCTGGGAAGAAAAAGAAATGGAGACATATGGGAGAGAAAGGACATTTGAATGAGAGAGAGAAAGAAATGGTGTCCAAGGCGACACAAAGATAAATTATTCTTTGGGTGGCTTCTGTGCTCTTGGGGCTAGTCCTCAGTTGGACAGATTCACTTCAGTGCTTCCCAACCTCATTCCATTTTCCTGACTGACATGACTGGTGCAATTTATAAATGCTGGTGTTTTAGATCCCTTTTCTGTGTTGGGAAAGGACTCTGTTGTGCCTGCACGGGCATGTAGAGTTTTCATGAGACTTGTTGCTTCATATCAACTTTGTGATACCTCTATGAAACAAAACAATTTTTAAGAACTCATTTTAGAATGATTTTGACGTGGCGACATTTTGTTATTCAAACATTCTGAAATACAGGTATTTGTAGAAGTTCCTGATAATGGCAGTCAAGAGGGCATCAACAATTTATGCCGTATTTGGATTGAGGAGATAGTTATTTAAAGGAACAATTACTAAATGCAATTATTTGAATAAATCTTGTACTTCCACTATTTCACTATCTCAACTACTCTGCTATTGGACAGCTGAGGTTTCTATTGGCCATAATGATGAAATAAATTCAAATTTCTTTTCTTTTTTTTAAAGGATCTGCTTTTGCTAAAGCAAAACCTGAAAGTCCTTGGACATCTTTGACCCGCAAAGGAATCGTGAGAGTTGTTTTCTTTCCATTCTTCTACAGGTGGTGGCTACAAGTGACATCAAGGGTCATTTTTTTCTGGCTGCTTGTTCTTTACCTTCTCCAAGGTAGAGTTGGATTACAGCATCAGCTTCGACTGAATGCCTTATTTTAACCATATGGAAGCTGCAGTGTGCTGCTTGGTTCACTTCATGCTGTTAAGGTCTATTCCAGTATTTTCAGAAAATATTGGATTGACACAGTCCCAAGCATATATCTCTTGGTTAACATTTCTTTTACATATATAAAGGATGCATAATGAAAAATTTAACACTCTCCTCACAGGCTTTCTTCAGCATTTTGCACACGTTGATTTGTCACATCTGAATATGCAAATAATATCTGATAATATCTAATATCTGGATATAAGGTTTTTAGGACTATCTAATCCTAATTTTAGGACTATCTAATTTTAGAACTATCTAATTCTATCTAATAACAAACAGAAGTCAGTTCACAGCTTTTGGGATATTCAGTATTGAGTTCTAGCAGTCTGACTTTGTGGGTCTCTTATATGTGATACGTAAGTTGAAAATTAGAAAGGGAAGAATGTAATGGAGTGAGTCAGTATCTATCAGTATGAAAGTCACCAAAAGAATAAGTGTTTCAGAACTTTGTACAACAGATACGGAACAGAAGGTTAATGAAAGTTGGGAGCAATATAAGTACCCTGAGAAGCTAAATGACTAATGAATTTTCCACTGAAATCCAATTAACATGCAATATTACTTTTTCAAATTCACCATCTGTCATCTCAGTTGTGAATCATTGTATCATTTGGAAATTTTAATTAGAACAATATATGGAGTTTAAAAAACAAGTACCGCTTGTGCGATGATGTTATTAGCAGGTATAAAATTAATCTCACCATGTCAGTGCCCCAAGACCTGTAGTCCTGACAAATACTCATGTGGCCTTCTATCAAAAGTTTTTCTTATCCCCATTTCTGAGAGAGATTCCTAATTTGTCTATGCTATGGTAAGAGATCCCATAATGTTAATAATTTTAATCTTGTTTATAGTAATATAGGTAGTAAAATACATAAGTTGTGGTTGGTTTGTTATGATGTTCATGGGTATCTTATTCTGGGAAACAACACTGCAGTAATTTATGTTCCTATTTGTAAATTTATTAAAAAAAATATACTCCCACGAAATTTGTGGCACCTCCATAAGACCCTAAAAGTAGAAAAATAGTGAGACAATGCAGATTCTGAGTGCAGGCAAGTTTTTAGGACATTAATTACAGAGCTTTCTTATAACTAGCCTTTTTCCTCTCAGATTTCTTAGGGTCACTGGTTTACTATGTTGTGGTTGGAATGCATAATTTCTCTAATCCATATAGTCTGTAATGTGACACAGTATTCTGTGGTTGAGAGTTAAGAAATAGCAGGAAATAATGAATAGTGTTCCATATTACACTGTAATCCAACTATTTGAGATACTTGATATTGATTCTGTGCAGAATTAGCTGCAGATCTTTTTGATAGTTTTTGAAATAAATTAAAAGACTTACAATAAAACATATAAGTGAAATTAAATGGACATATTTACTTATTGGGAACTATTTGAAACAACCACCCCAAGCACTTATGTAGAAGTTTTGCTTTTATTTTACTCAGAAAGTGTGCTCAGTTATTAATTTTGTACAGGATGGGTAAGGCAGCATCAAAACATGAAGAATCCACGATGGAAGTTTAAAAATAAAACACCTCAAATTCCAGTGGCCATATTTCTGCCCTGAGTCTAGATTTTGTATTGTAGCTTGGACTTTCTGTCATCATGACAGATTCTCACTGATGTTGTTGTAAAATGGTCTAACTATATTTCATTTATTTGTGTTCATAATTAAACAATTTACCTCAAGTATTTTCTATAGATTTATGAATTGCATTACTTGAAATTACCGCTTTAAAATTGATTAGCTTTACCAAGATACTTGCTAGCATTTATGTAAATCTACAGAAAAAACTTTTTCCTTGGCTGTAGATTTAAGCTCCATATTTGCATTGGTTTACTTTAGTGTAAAGAGATTAGCACAATGTGTGATAAGAGAACTACAGAGAAATGTTTTATGCTCAAGGTCATGGAACGGGCCAGTGACTTAAGATAGAAATAAAACCTTTTTCTTCTGTTTCCTTAGCTATCTAGTATATAGTAATGCCTCATTTTTAACTTAAAAGGGTTTTATATTCTAATGGGAAAATGAAGTGCAAACTTACAGTGTTTATTGTGTATTTGTATTTCTTAAGTGGGAAGCAAGAAACTTTAATAGTGCTGTAATGGTTGTTTGCTGTGGTGGTGAGATATATAAATATATATGTACACATTTTTAAATTTGATATTAAAAATACTTCCAAACTTTAAATGCTTTAAAAATAAATGCTTGTTGGTCTTTGAATTGTAAGGTTGCTTTCTCTGAGGCAGCTTTTTGTTCACTATGATATCATTTCATTTGTGCCTGTTTTACAAAATAAGCCACTGTGTTTTAGAAAAGTGAAGGTCAAAATGCTATAAATACATAAATAATTAAAAGTGCTGTAAGAAATCCTGTTCCAACGAATCCTACCTAGCTGTTGGTAGGAGCAATTCTTGGATAACCTGAACTGGAATGTATTGTCACGCTGTACAGAAATAAATTCCTGGATTTCCCTCCCATTGTACTTAAAAAGATCAAGAGATTGGTAATATTTTTCTGAATCTGTGTGAATCATTGTGGTAGGAATCTTCAATCTGCAGTTTTTTGTCTTCTGGAAGATGATTTCTTCTAGACAGCTCTGCTTTACTTAATATTTTTTAAGTAGCAGTAGTGAATTTTGAAATTATTTTGTGTAGGCCTACTCCTGCAAGTCATTTCATGTGGATCTGTGGAGCTCTGTGTTCTTTATCCAGAAGTATGTGTTTATCCAAATTGTATGATAGGAGCCAAAATCAGCTTATTCTTTACATTTTATATCTCATGGAGCTAATTGGGTGTGTGAGGAGCTTAGATAAGCTCCTTTAGAAAGAGATAAATTTCTTTTGCTATCTGTACCTATTTTTATTGATTTTTTTCTCAATGATGCATGTGGTCTTTGAGAAACCTCATACAGCAAAAATGTAGTTCACTTATAGTAATAAAGCATACTCCCATGCAAAACTTTTGTGCTGTAATTTAGGAAAAAGACAGAGAAGAAATTAGAAATAGTTTTTCCACAATCAAAAAAAATTCTATTGTTTTGTATGTTCATCATGTTT
>VYZR01020406.1:23855-37078 GCA_013400675.1 Oxylabes madagascariensis | reverse complement strand
GTTGGGTGACCAGAGAAGGGACAAAGCAGCAACAAGACAGCCAAGCGACACCCATAACCTACTGCTTTGAAACTGGAGGACCACACTATACTCTGGGACTACTCGGGTGTCAAATTCTCACCGACATGGTTCACTGAGCACTAATTTTCTGCTGTGAATATAAGGACTATTGTGGGTCAGACCAAAAGCATGTGTGAATAAGAATTCAGTAAGACTGTTGCATCTCCAAGACATTGACTGTATCAGTACTGAAAGCAGGATGATTCAGTCCTGATCTTTAAGCCAACATATTACTGAAAAGTTTTAAAGTAAAACCTTAATTTCTCTAAAAGTGAAAATGAATCTTAGAAAAGTCAACTGGAAAATGCAGGAGGAAAATGATACATGGGATGACAATACTACAAATGGGGAAAAAGACTGTTTACCTTAACTGTAGATGGTGAGAAAAGATGAGTGAACATGGATTACCAAGGAGCTGTAGATCTGGATATGAGCATGAAACAGCATGGCCAAAAGTAAACTTCTTGCTCGTTCTGGTAGTTCATTTCTGATGCTGCCTCCCTGCCTGAAGTCTTAGGAATCAGAGTTGCAATTCGCACACATGCTCATTACTTGTAACTAATGAGACAGAACAAAAAGGGATTTGGCATCTTCCCCTGGGTGGTGACTGCTGTGAGGGAAATTAATTATTGAGAATTAATTGTGTCAGAGTAGCTCACAAATACTACTGCTGCAGAAGAACTCATAGCTGAAAGAAGACAGAGAGTCATCTCTGATGATTGGCTTTGAAGTTTCCTGATGAACTTGATAGCATGGCAATTGCTCTTCATGATAAGTGGAAATGACCTTTGTGCACTGCCAATAAAGTGTCCTCAGAAGAGGTCAGGCACGGCTGTTATATCCTGGAACAGATAAGCCATAGATGGGACAAATATAATGTCCTCAAAAAGATGAGCCTGCCTGCCTCATCATAGTTTTTGTGCATTAACATAGCAGACTCTGGAAGGTGGCCCAGGCATATCAAAACTATCAGAGATTAGCTTTAACTGTGACAGCAGTTCATGCCTGTAGGGCCAAGAGCTCCTCCAGAACAAGTGACATAGACAGCCAAGCTTAGGGAGCCAAAAATAAGTGGGAAAAGAGTGGAGTGACTTAACTACAGGACCATGAAAACTAAGCACACAGGAATCTGAACGCAGTGAGATACCTCAAGCTACACATANAGAATGAAAGCACAGCCCAGCGAATGCCTCCTTGTTTCCAGGTCCCTGTTTGTTTTAACAGGGCAGGGTTGGGAGTCAGAGGGCTAATAATCACAGCCTTATCTCCACCCTACTGAGATTTGACTCAAAAAACTCTGCCAACACTACTATCAAGAGGTTGAAAATGGAAAAATATCCCTACCACAGCTTCCTTTCATTTGACTTATTATTAACTACATGGCCAGGCTATTTGCCATGCTAAAACACTAATATTGTTTTTTCTCTTGGTGCTAAATATGAGGATTGTTGTTTACACACTAACTTAGGGTCCTCTGTCCAGTAAAAATTATTCACTAGCAGTTAATGTTTCTTAAAGACAGCTCAAACTTATTTTTTTTCTCCTTTGATCTGAACCATGGTTATCATAGCAATGCTGATCTCATCCACAATTCTGTATCTGCAGCTGGTCCCAACTTCAGCTGGATTTGATATGTGGGATTCATACTGGAAGGGTGGCAGAGATCTGCCCAGCAGAGGCATATTCAGCAGGAGTGAAATNAGTATGAATCTCATTTCATTCCACTGTGGAGGCACAGTGTGAATGAACACTGTTTTGTAAATGTGAATTTTTATGCGTAAGGAACAAAACATCTCCAGCAACATTTTCAAAAGTGACCACTGATTTTGCTAACCCATTTATAAGAAGTCTCAAAAATGCTGGATTCTTGCCAGTTGTTTTAAATTCCTCTTGGACTGGCCCTCTCAAAAGACACCCAAAATCCATAGACACCTTCTAAACTTTTGGTCAAGATACAGTTTTTCTTAGATCTAAGGTTTTACTTGTGAGAGAACCTTCCTATGTCTCTGTAGCAAAAGGATTGTCACCATATTAACTATTCCCTCATATCTCATCATGGTGAAGTTCATATGGTGCTGATATGTGGTAATTCATGTCCCTGAGAGGCAGGGCAGCATTGCAGAGAGATTTCCTTGGAAGTCCTGGCATAGGGGAATTGCTGCTTGCATTCAAAAAAATATGTTGGGAGTGGCTTAATACTTGACAGTTAAGTTTAAGATTTAGTGAGTCACACCTGTGCTAGCAATGTGGAGAAGGAGAGTGGGGAGGATGTGCCAGAATCGGAGATGGTTTGTCAGTTGTACCTGACAGAGAGAGCTTTGCATGGGATCCCAACATGTGTTTGTGCTGCTCCTGGAAGGACTACACAGCTGGACCACATGAAGAGCCCAAGAGCTAAAAACCTGCAGTTAAACCCAAGTGAAACTAAATGGCCAGTCTATCTGCTAGAAGAGTAGGTTGCCAGGGTTGGAGGAACACAGGGGTCTTGTACAAGAAGCAAGCTGTCTCTGTGTGCTGGGACTGGGAGATGTCCCTCCATGAGTTGTACCCACAGCATGAGGCCCCTACTCTATTTTAATGATGCACTTTTTATCCTGGCGACAGTTTCTGGGATGTGCAACTCCTGTGCACAAGGTTAATGTTTTAAGGCAATGGCAAACCTCTTGAGTAAGAAAAGGAAGCAGAATAGTCCATCAGAATCTGTTTCTGTTCCACAATGTAGCACTATGTGTAGCACCATACATGTCTGAGATTCTTCGCTTGCATTTTTCCTCCAGCAAGCAGCTGCTTATTTTTTTCTTTCCCACTGTCACAACCAACTTGATAGGGAGAAAAATGTTTGTTACAAATTCTCATGAGGCTGAACATAGACACCAATCCACTTGTCAGGGAACTCTCTTCGGCTTCATTGTATAATTGTCTCAGCTCTGGCAACTAGCCCACTCTTTAGTCTCAAAAGCGTTTTCTATCAAGCCCTTAACTTTTACAACACACTTCAACAAGCTCCCAACTTCTGCAACAAACTTGAGTGCAAAGTACTCAAGGGTAGAATATGATAGCTGCACTTTGACAAGACAAAGCAAGAGAGGAGAGAAATAAAGGTGGAAAAGAGAAAGAGAAGCAAGAAGATCATCAGTCCTTAGATCCTGCGATGGTCCTTCTACGTGGATAGTCTGGATCTGGAGTAGCAAGACTAAGAAAAAAAGAGGAAAAAGAGTAAGCGGGACTGATGAACTTCCTTTTATAGTTTTTCTGGTGCAAGCCTCTTATATAAAACTGATTTTTCATCGCATTTCAGCTCACAGACTCAGCCAAATTTCTTGCATCTGTGCAGTCATCCCTTCTGAGCCCTCCAGGAAGGGAGTCACGGGAGGGTAGGACTTGAGTCTCAAGGTGGTAAAAGAAGTTGGCTCAGCAAAGTGCTGCCTCACCTGTGTGGAACCCTCTGTTCTGATCACAACTTTTGTGCCACAACAGTCAGAATATTTGAGACAAAATACACCTACATGCTTATGCCTGGTCCTTCACACCCATGCACGCAGTGTTGTGTTTGTCCAAACTGCAGGCTTCACATGGATGCCATAAATCAATTTGAGCAATGAAACTTTCCCCAAAACAGGCCTGTGGATCACCAACAAAATGATGTAATCAGGAAGTTTCTTTTTCCTTAGAAATGCTCACAGTGGATTTTGGTTTGGAAATTATGACACATTTTCAAGCTGTGACTCGTGGGAAGTTTGAATAGAATTAAAATTTTATTACATATTTAAATGGGATGCAGCCATGGAGCGTTGCATGTAGCAAGAATTACATATTATTTTGAGTAAGAAAAAAGAGACACCAATTGTGGAAGGAGAAGACCAGTTAACCTAGCTAGCCACTGGATGGCACAATTGCTTTGTTTAACTGTTGCAAAACTGGGTTGTTTTTCCTTCAGATTTAATTGAATAAACAAATCAACCCTGATGCAAGGGAGTTATTTACAGTGTAATAAACCAAACTGGAAAACCATCATACTCCAGGTAGGAAGATTATTACTGTGCAATTTAAGATATTCTGTTAACACCACTATTTTAATAGCTCAACCAACCAAAACAACTATATGAGCAATTTTCCCAATATTGAGCTTTGCTTTGTGTAGTGTTTGTGCAGCTCCAGCGTCATCAAATGTGTGAATAAAAGAAAAAAAAAGCAAAATGGCTGAAAATGTAAAGTATAAAGGTCTATCAAATGAAATTAGGCTTCCTGATCAAAAATTTACTGTTTTAAAAATAAACTATAATTATTAGGCCTAAACACTGAGATTTTGGAAGTGACCCCAATTTCCCCATTGAACTTTCTGGAACCTCAAAAAGAAGTTATTATATTTCAAGGCCTATTTAATGATGTCGAGTGTAGTGAAATTGCTTGATGCTTTTTCTTGCTGACATTCTTTGGATCCACACCTTTTTTTCCTCCCTGGAGGAAAAGTGAGAAGATGACAATAATTCATAACATGGAAGTCTTGACGTACGAATTTTGCCTCCTGTGGGATATGTTCCTATTTACCCAAATAGTATTTCTAGAAAAAAACAATAGTGTAAAACTGATATTCAACCTTGGAAGTACAGTAATAATACACAGCAACAGCAGCAGCATCCTTTTGATAGACTTCACTGGCAGCCTATTGCTCTTATGGGACCTCTCCTTCCCAACTCCATCTTCAGCAGTGATTTTGGCTGGTTTCTCATGAGGAAATATAAACACAGCGAGAACTGCAAAGTGGGTGGGCACCATTGTTTGCCCAAATCAACCACAGGAAAAAAGCTTAAGAACTGCTGATTTAACTCTTGTGGTTTTCTAAAAAACAACAATAAAAAATAAAAGCAGGAGAAAGAGAGATTTGCACGATCACTTAATTTTCAGTTGGCCACTTGCCATTCATAACTTCTGAAAGATGAAAGCAGCCTAAGTTCTTAATTGTAGAAATTTCTCCCAGTTTGGTGTTTGGATAAAATGGCATCTGGGGACACAAGGTATGAGAACAATTGTGTTCCTCTACCCTTTCCAAAGGTTGGCTGTTGCTGACCTGTTGGCACACCAGCCTGCCAATGGGCATATGCATTGTTTCCACCCTTTGTCTGCCAACCAAATGAACAGAGACACAAAGGACTATGCTGGGGTTATCAGGGAAAGATGCAGAGATTTCTGGTAGATAGAAGCAACCAGATTTCATCATATCCATATCTCATGCTTTTCAAACTTGTTTTAAAGTCTGAAAGGCACAATCAGATACCTATTTTCAGACACACATCAGGAAAAGAGAGAATAAATAAGTAATGTTACCCTTGAAGGCTGTCAAAGCACAAAGCCACAATGGAAAGGCTGAGAGTAGCTCCAAAGGTTTGCATGTGGAAACCATGGCACGTGGCCAGTCCCAAATCCCAGGGACGCCTCTCTCATAGCAAAGCAAATTCTTTAATAGGCATAATTCAAAACCAGAAGAATAAACAGCATTTGTATGATTAGCTGACCAGTTCATCTGTGGAGGAGGGATCCCCTTGAAGGGGGAAAGCAGTAGTACTCCTGAGACTTAAAACCACTGGATGAAACTGAAAAAAGCATGTACTTAATATTACCAAACACTCCTACACAAACCCAAAGCATGATCATAGAGGAAGAACTCATTTTTCTGTAAGGAGAAGTCCTGGCACACCACCAGTCTGTAGCACACAAGTCAGCTCTCCTATAGAAGGCAAATGAGTTAGGGATCTTAATTCTTTTTTCTCAGACTGTTTGAAATGAGGAAAAGAAGGGGCAAAAAGAACTATGTTACATACATTAACAGAGACTGCAACTGCTGACCTGTGTGGGCATTGATGCAGTAGGCAGAGGGCCTGTGAGAATAAGGCCCTGCTTGCAGGGCCCAAATAGTGAACTGGGGTGGGATTTCCCCCTGGGGCTCCTCCTGAGCTGGCCCCTGCTGGCTCCAGCCCCACAGCTGTGTTGTACTGCTCTCATCCTTCCCCTGGTTTATAAATCAGCTGCTAGAAAAAGTGTTGAGGAAAGCATGACAGGTCAGTGAGGTCCAGCTGAGGTGCTTTGGGCTGGGTGGGGCCTGTGTGGCTTCTTTCAGGTGGTCATGTTCTATTTGGGTGACCTGGAGAACACGGCTTCAGAGCAAAATATGACCTTTAGAGATACAAACATTCTGGTACTCATGAACCTTCTATGGATGTCATATTTACATCCCACAAAGCTATCATGTGTTCAAGCCTTCACATGACAGATTCACACACCATGAAAAATATTAACTATCCCAAATATATTGCCCAAAACTTCTGTTTTATAACATATTCAATTCTCAGTCCATAGTCATATTCCTTTCCTTAGATTGCAGTAGGAGACCTGTGGGCACTTCTTCTAGTGGACTCATGGCTGTGGAAATTACATTCAACTGTTACTTTTTCAACACATAAATTACTCTTTCAACACATTACGCTGACAGTTAAAGAACAACAAACTATTAAAATATTAAGAAGTCAGATTCATCTCAGGCTAATGTTACTCTAAATGCCATTTATAAAATTGAAGTTCTGCCATAATGAATCAGATCTCAAAGCTATGTGCTGTAAAATGATGGTTGTAACCAAATATAAATTTTATTTCACACAAAGGGATCTCTTGCTGTTTGTGGGTTGCAACATCAGTAATGTTCTATGTACTGTGTTCTCTTGATGACTGCTTTAATTTCTTTTATGTACAGAATGTACAGAATGTACAGAATGGAAGATTTTTAGCCCCAAAACTTTTATTTCAGTGATACCAAAAAGATGCTGATTTTGCCTAAGGATTCAGTAGGTCTAAATAACTCTACGTATTAAGTCTGTTCAAAGTGGGGTTAAGGCAATATCATCCCACCTCCATGTGGGATCTTATCTTCTGGCATCCTGAACTTCCCCATATTAATTAAAAGAAGGAAGCATCATGGACTGCAACCGTGTGGTTTGTCATCACTGTGACCTGCTGACAAAGATGTGTGCCATCGGTCACTTCTTAGTCTTGCCCTTGCAGACTCTGCCCAAGGAATCATATATTGACCCATTACCAGGAGCTCTTGCAAAGAGGCCAAACGAGCAGCAGTTTTAGGTTGAGCTTGGTGACTGTGCTGTTTTGGGTCACCCTTGGACACAGTCACATCTGGACAGCTGACACCAGCTTTGCTGTCAGTGTTCCACTGGAGACAGAAACAGCTGGACAGTAAGTTACTAACAGTAAATTTTAGCTTAGAGTTTGCAAATGCACTTCAGGATCTTCTGTGCTGAAAATGTTGCAGTTGTGAACAAGATGCTATTCTACTGTAGCCCAGCTTCTGTGCTGCCAAGCAGATGCACTTGGCTGTTGGGCATGAGGGAAGTACTGAGATGCCAGACGGTGGGACTGCACTCCCCCGTACTTGCCAGTGTGCCTTGTGAGGGACCACCAGAGTAAAGCACAGAGCGTGTGTGTAATCTCATGCCCTCCTCTCCTGGGTCTCTGCCCCTGCCCCCGAAGGCAAATCAGAGCTGATTTCACACCCACTGCAAGCACTGTAGCAGGTGGACAAGGCCAGGACTAGTACAGAACAGCTATAAGGTTCAATTTTCAAGTTTTGATAGTCCTATGTGGATAATTCTGCATAATCACTCATGCACTTCTAGAAAAAGGGCATAAATGGCAGCTGTGTCTATTACGTAATATTTCATCTTGCTAGCTCTGTGGATGCAGTCTGTACCTGACCTTGGATGCTGCTGTTGGAAAAGATGTGGATATGTGAGGCTTTCCTTGAAATTTTGTGGACATGGATGATATTACCCTGGTGTAATGGACAAACTTCAGCTTAATGTGGGAAAGGGAAGATTGTGAGAAGGAACATTTTCCATAGGAAATATGAGAATGGACTATATAAGGAACATTTGGCACTTCTCTGATATGTCATATATATTCCACAGGCTTTTCAAACCCAACTCATGAGTGGGAAGAGAGAATGAATTACAGAACAATTGCATAATATTTGGTCTACTATTGTTGCATGGCACTTTTGGCCTGAAGCAATCTTGTGAATTTGAATTTCAGATTACCCATGGTCTTTCTGAAGAAATCTAATTAAACTTCAAAGATGTTTCCACCAAACTGAGTTCCCACTAAATTCCCAATAACTTCAGCAACAGAAATGACATCGGAACCTTTGGAAAGGAAAAAGATGAATATTGCAGGAAAAAAACATGTAGGAAAAAATGCTTTTAAAAGGCTATTGACCATGGGCCAAGCCATGCCCTCAGCTATGTGCATGCTATTCCCACTGAAGCTAAAGGGATTTGTATCTGCCTTGGAGCAGAGTATAGTTCTTTGCTTCAGATGGCAAAATCTTCCATGGCCAGAAAAGGAATACACATTCAAAGTCAATGTATGCTACAAATGTCACGGAATTGAGTTTCTTTATATACCTCTTTCTTCAATGAAGAGTATCTGTCTAAAGGAGTGTGATGATTGCTGCTTTTCCTTCCCAGCAGATCCTTAGCAAACTATCATGAGCTGTACCATTGACCACCTGCATACAGCAAGCCTCTTGAAGCAAATGTAGGTAACACAGAGGGGAACAATGATGTGTGCATAGGAGTTAGCCAGGCTCCACATATCTCACAGACTCACAGATCTACTTAGATTGCAATGGACCTTAAGAGGTCTCTAGTCCAACCTCCTGTTCAAAGGAGAGCAACCCTGCATTGGAAAAGTTTGCTCAAAACATTGTCCAGCTGGATTTAAAAAACACCGAAGAAAAAAGACCCCACAGGTTCTCTGAGTAATCTCTTAGAATGCTTAATTACCCTCAGAATGAACGTTTTTCTGAATATCCGGTCTCAAACTCCCGTTTCAGCCTATGTCCATTATCTTACCATGAATCTTGGTGAAGAGGCTGATTCCGTTGTCTTGATCACCTACCAGTTGCCCATAGGCACTGGCAGGCTGCTCTTTGGTGCCCTGGAGCCACCTCTTATTAAGGTTGAACAAGCACATATCACTTGGCCTTTTCTCACTGGGCAAGTGCTGCAACCCTGATCATCTCAGTACTCCTTTGCTGAACTTGCTCAAGGTCCTCAATGCCTGTCTTGTACCGAGGCCTAAAGTGGATGCAGTATCTAGGTGGGATACTAATGAATGCTGAGTAAAATGGGGACAATTTCTTCCATCATTTCACTTGCTATGCTTTCATAAATACAACCCAGGATGGTGCTGTTGGCTGGTGTGCTTTGCTGCCAGGACTCTCTGCTATCACACATTCAGCTTGCAACCATCAGGCTTCACAAATCCTTCCCAGCAGAGTTGCCCCCCAACAGCCGAACCCCGCTTTAGACTGGTGCAATGTGTTTGTCTGTCCCAAGGGCAGGACTTGGCATTTGCTCCTGCTGGGTGTCACAAGGCTCCTGTCAGTCCCTTCTTTCAGCCTGTCAAGGTAGATACCTTTATCTAAATACACAACCCATGTGGAAAAGCAATAGAGATTCATACTGTGGAAAATACCTTAACAGATTTTACGATCATTTCATGATGACTCTTATTTTAAGATTGATCCTAATAGTCTTTTCTTGTTTTTAATTTTCCACTTCGTGTAAATCAACAAATGTAGGTGTACAATTGGAACTGCACTGTGCCAAAAATTGGAGGAATCTCTGCCAAAATTTTGAAGTTCAAAACTTTAGTCTTTGAACAAAACCTAGGAGTAAAATAGTGATTTACCAACCCCCCAAGAGACTATTTTTAAGATGATAGTCACCACAGTGGAGGACATGCTAATCCTTATTTTAACTTTTTTCAGATGCAGTCTTGTTTCTGTCTAATTTTAAATGTTGTCTAAGAAACAATCCTTTCCATTGCCGTAGTTGTATCTAATGAAAAATTCAGCTTATAAATCACAGTTTTATCTAATTAAAAATTCAGCTTATAATTCAGGGAGCCTTGCTTATCAAATGATCTAGTCCTCAGATGCTATCATTTTTAGCAGGGCTGTTTAAGGCCCATATATAACATTTTCATCTTCTACGTGTCTTGCACAGGACACCAAGGATCACACCATTTTCCAAACTCTTCTCGAACTCAGACAGGCTTGGTGTTGTGATCACTTCACTGGGGAGCCTGTTCCAGTGCCCAACCACCCCTTGGGTGAAGAATCTTTTCTTGATATCCAACCTAAACCTCCCTGACATAACTTCATGCCATTTCCTCAATTCCTATCACTGGTCACCACAGAGAAGAGATCAGTGCCTACTCCTGAACTTCCCCTCATGAAGTTTAAACTGCAAAGTGGTTTCCTCTCAGTCTTCTCCAGCCTGAAAAGACCAAATGACCTCAACTGCTCCTCATATGGCTTCTCCTCCAGAACCTTCATCATCCGTGTGGCCTTCCTTTGGACACAAACAGCTTCATGCCCTTATTATATTGTGGCACCCAAACCTGCCCCCAGCACTGGAGGTGAGGCCTCCCCAGTGCAGAGCAGAGCGGGACAATCCCCTCCCTTGTCAAGCTGCTGATGCTGTGCCTGATGCCCCCCAGGACACGTGTGGCCCTCCTGGCTGCCAGGGCCCAGTGGGAGGTTAATGAAAAAGGAGCAGCTGGCAACAGAGACTTCTTTGGGAAACTGATGTTGTAGCTGTCCAAAAAGGCAAAAAGAAGAAAGAATACTAGAAGCATCTTTACTGGAGGGAGAGAGAGAGACTCATATTAATTTTGCCTCTGTGGAAAAGCCAGCATATATGGAAAGCCAGCATATGTGGAAAGCCAGCATATATGGAAATCAGAGTCAGACAGCTGGCCCAGAGGGAAGTGGGCTAATGGAGACATTCATTCAGGACACACTGCAGTTGCTGAATATTTTGTCTTAAAAAAACCTGTTTACTTCCACTGAGATCTAGGCCTGCAGATGAGATAACCAGGAATGTCGTATTGGCAAGTGAAAGGAAACATGACTCCAGTAACAGGTTTCTCTTAACAGGATTGTATGTGCCCTCTCTTAGTGCAAATGCCCTTCTGGAATTAGGATGTCCAGCAGGAAGGGAAGAGGAGTAAAATGCTCTGATACAGCACAAGGTTCAGATATATAGGGAAACATACAATTTGCCTATTAAGTGCAAAGCTGGTTAACCTCAGAGGCAGTGGGTTGCAGCGGGTAGTATTTAGGTAACCATCAATCACATACAGAAGAGAGAAGGTAGGGAATTCTAGAGGTGAATATTTTCATGCTGGAAAGAAAAACTGGAGTCCAGGACTTTGATGGGAACTTTCTGTGAAGCCTTTACTGTAGCCTGTGCAGAACTGGAGACAGAAGTAGAAAGGCAGAGCTGTAATACTGGAGGGGGGTATCTGGCAGAGATTTCTGCTTCACCAGGAATGATGCTATGCGCAGAAAAAGCAGAAGCTATGAAGGAGAGAGAAAAACAGAGAGAGAGGGAGAGAGACAGAGATTCTTCTTGAGCCAAAAGGGAACTGAACTTCTAGCACTTGTATGCAAGAAAGCTGTGAGGAATCAGCTTTCCTTCACTCAATGGTTTTAGAGCTAAACAGGAAAGTATGCTATAATTCAGTACAGGATCTCTGTTAAGGAGAAAGACATGAAAATTCTGTATCAAATGAAGTCATAAAAATGTTAGGAATCCTTATAAAATAAAAAGGAAGAAGAAACATCAGTATGTCTCTAGTAAACAGGCGGGTTATGTACATTCTGAATTTTGAAAACAGCTCTCTACCCCTTCATCCTTAATGAAGGAAAGGAGAATGTCAGTGATAGGAGAGGATCTGAAAAGTGCTGCAAAGATGATCAAGGATAAGGACAGGCTTTGGTATAAATGACTCGTATGCTTGGACTTCACAGTCTGGGAAACGTGATCTGGGGACACACGACAGGTTTTCCAGAAAAGAGTGGCCGGGGTTCAATGTCCAATGTTCAATGTCTGTTTTCTTGGTTGCCTATAGCTCCTGCATTCCAAGTGCTGCCTTCAAAACCAGAGGAATCTCTTCCTTATGCAGCAGTTCCAGACTTGGTGGCTGACTTTTTTTCTTTTTAATCTTTTTTTTTAAGGTAAACTAAATGGCACATACCTGTGAAAGTGAGGGTTACTGATTCACCAAAGTAATTAGATGTAGGAAATTCCCCATGCTGAGAAATGACTTGAGGCTAGAGGACCTCATGGAAGTAATATACAGTTGGCGTGTGCTTATACTTCCCATGGCAGCTGGTCTCCACTGCTGGAGACAGATACACCATGCTAGATGGACCCCAGGTTTGAAAAAACCTGGCTATTCTCATGGGTTACTGATAGAAAAAGTAAGGGCTCTTGTTGGAACCTGGTTCTGGTGCTCTGAGAACACTTGTCGCTTCCATATCACTATGATAAGGAGGGCACAACATCATTCTTCTTCCTTGTGAATACTGTTAATTAAATCCTATTTTAATGACCTCTAGGGAGGCACCAGGGGGAAATAAAGTATCTAAAAATATCATTCCAAGGGGGAGCTCAAAAATACTTGAATTAAAAAAAAAAGATCTTCAAGAAAGTCCCTCACATCATAACCCTTAGAATTAGCAAAATTTCAGGTATGTTATACTGCTGACTTCAGGGCAGCTGTGTATAAATTGGCTATACATTTTATATCCAATAAAACTTCAATAGCCCAGGTGTTGTAATCATATAAAAATTACAATACTGTCCTCTTTGCCAAAGTTTGCTTAAGAATAGCAATTCCTTTATTTCATTAATTCAAAGGACAATTGCAGACATCACTAGCAAGCACTTGCATGACCTAAGGAAGAAGCAGGAACCAAGCACTGACCAAGTAAGGGAGTAAAATTTGGCAAGATAAACCCCCTTGAATTCCATAGGAATTAGGGCACCAAGTGTATCAAATCACTCAAATAAGAGCTATTAGACTGGGTAATACACTCCCCTTTGAGACATTTCAAGTGATGCTGACAGACATTTGTTAAATTTTTCTTACTGACATTAAAAAAAAAAAGGAAAAGAAGGGAAAAAATGTAACTGAGTACAATAACACACTTGACAAAAAGCCAGGTAATTAGAAAAGCAAAGTTCTTGGTTAGTACAGGAAATTACAGTAAATTATGCATTGCATTGTTTTCAGATAGTTTAAAC
>VYZR01020404.1:26072-63730 GCA_013400675.1 Oxylabes madagascariensis | reverse complement strand
GAAGTTTCATTTACATGTTTAAAGTAGTATTTTCAGAACAAAGCAGTTTGGCATGATAAAAAAAGTGCTTGGTGCAGGTGGAATATAAACATAATTTATTGTAGATGATGATGCTTTGTCCAAAGAGGAAAATGTAACACTGGGATTGTCCAGTGCTTTGTGTTGGTCTAGTACTGCTCCTAAAGAAGGATAAACCTAGTGTCAAAATTTTCTGCTGGTTTTGTAAGGCTAATCTCTTGTGAAAATCCCACGCCAAATCAGTTACACAATTAGTGAAATGTACTCAAAGAATTGTAGGTATGGTTCTTATATGTCATCTCTTAGCAGCATTGGTAGAAACCCTTTAAATGTTCTAAACCAAAAGTTACCAAATATGGCATGGCAGCAATGCCAAATAATTTGGTGCATCCGTGTTTCTGTTTCTGGTGCTGCCTTCAGCTTCTGAGCAGCTACTGATAAAAAATTTGTGACCCCTGTGCAAAAAAAGTGGGGTTTGGGTAACAGAAAGTGTTAAATCCTGTAAGATACTGATATCTTAACAAAAATACCTGTATCTCCTACTAAGATGTCTTGTTTATCCGCCTGCCTCCCTCCCTGTGGTACAGGGTAGAACTGCCTTGGCTTAAAAACAAAAAAGGTGGGTGGAAAACCCTTGCAAATGAAGGCACGCAGTTGTCTTAGTGCACTTATGAATCACTTTGAAAAGCTCACATTCCTATTACAGCAATTTTAATAACAAAACACATTGCCCAGACAGCCCGATGTTAAATGTGTGCAGCTCTTTAGAGAAGAAGGGCTGCAGACAGCAACATTTAAATTGTGGGGCTTCTCCAGGGTGAAGCTGCACAAGAGCTGATCAGTAAAGCAAGAAATCACTGCTGCAGTGTGTGCAAGGGAAGGAGGTAATAGGGATGCTGCTACCTGAGGAAAAGGGCAAGTCCTCTCACAGATAAAGGAAGAGAGAGCTGTAAGAGGAGAAAACCATGTAAGGAAAGATTAGAATTTTTTAAAAATGTGGAAAATTGTTTAACATTGAAGTTGTATCTCAAGGCAGTCCTGCCTATCCCAAGACCACTGCACGTTTGTAACCTCAACTTTGCAGACCACACTGTTTCTCCTAGATAACAGGGATATGCAGATAGTAAGAGGCACAAAAATAAATTAGAAAAGGATTTCTTTAATGCTTCTAATAATGTATTTGGACATGATTATCATAATGAATCTTGTAAAAGGAATTTACTGTTTCCCCTTTTATATGATGTATTTCTGACCTTCACCCGCTTGATATGCGATTCCTATTCAGTGAAGGTGCCCATAATAGAGGGGCAAGAAGGATGATCAGAGTTCAAACAATAGGGTAAGAAATGCAGAGTAGTGGGAAAAAGCTTCCATTTTCCCATAAGCTGGGGCATAGAAGATACTGCAGCCTCAGCTCTACAGTATCTTATGAACAAACAAATTATGCATGAGTTTGCTCAGGGGACTACTCAGCTACTCAACAATAATGGGTAATTGCCCTCACAAACTTATCCTCATATCACTCATACACACCAACACTTATACTGAAAAGAAAAGACGCGAAGAACAAATTTCAATATAAAACACATTATTATTATGAAAATGACACATTTCCATTTAACCCTTTTCTAACAAAAAGAACTCGCTGCATTTCAAAGAAAATGGGGCTGGGGAATTTTAAACGTTAGTCTCAGTATTTTCCCTTGGAAGGCACACTCAAGATTGTTTTACTTGGCACATTCTGTACTCTTCATTGTAGCAAAGGCTTGCGGGTATCTAATGACACAATCACAGAATGCCATAGAAATTTGGAACAAAATCCCCATCTTCGATACAATTCAGCAGATTCACGCCATATGGAAATCCTGCTGTTTAATGTAACACCATTAAAAGCCACATATTGCTAAATTCATCTCTCAAAGATTTTTGCAAAAGTTGCAGGAACAATATTATTTCTGAGTTTTTAACCTTTATTCAGCCTCCAGCATTCTTAGGAGTCAAACGTGTGTTTCATAACTGGAAATCCAACTACTTCATATGCTGGTGATATTTTGATTTCTCAAACATACGTAGTAGTATAATGGTCTTGCCTCCTTCATAAAGAACTAGTAAGTTACAACTTGATCAATAACTGGGAAAGAGATGAACCATAGCTAGCACTCAGGGTCCTAAAATATAGATTAATTTAAATTTATTCTCTACATCTTCACCCTGAGCACCTTATTCATTCCTTTTCTTTGTCATATACTTTCAGTTCTAAGTGGCAAGTTCCCTGGGTCTGAGACTGTGTGTTAACATTTTGAATTGCAAAGCTCTTTGGTATTCCTGGACTGCAAATGAAATAATTGATAAAGCTATTTGCTGCACAGCCACCGGTTTGCATTTTCAGTCCATCCCTTTAGGAAAATCTTCTACTGAAGGCAGTGCTAAGGACATGGAATTTGAGTAGAATGAAGGTGGTTCTGGCTGCTGTGTAGATGCTTTACCAAAGCTTTACCCAACTCTTTCAATGTCTGCATAGATCTCAGCTGTTCTTATTGGAAGAATCAACTATTGTTTCTAATATTGCTCTATTGCTTATACATGCAAGGATTTCCCAGCTTTATCTGCTTGCAGGAATTGCATCAGAAGGGGTACAGAAAATGGTAAAGAATCCATCCCCTTTTTACAGGGTGTTTTCCCAAAATCCTGCTGAAATCTGAAGCAGTGTTTCTACCCAATATTGAGAGTGTGACTAGAGAGAAATCATGGAGTGTGGTGCAGTTGGCCATGTTGAAAGGAGTATCTTTAAAGTCAGAAGTACCTTGTGTAAGATGTGTGTACCAGGGATTTCAGAGGAACTTGGGAAGAGTCCTACACAAGCTATAAGCTGTCTTTTCAATCTGAACTTTTTCCAGGTGTATCCACTTCCTTTTCCATGTCTAAAGCTGGGGTAGGGATCATCACAAGAGTCAGCATCTCCAGGAGTGGCAGGTTCAGCCACACTCCCGAAGAGCCAACATTTCCAGATGCTGATCACCATATGGTGATCACAGGTGTCTAGACAAGGGTCAACATCTTTCTGAAAATATAATTCAGGGAGGATCCAAAATCTCTTCCAAGTCAGCAAGAATAGTGGCAGGTGACTAAGAGCCTGAGAGGTTTTGAAGATACTTCTGTTATTTATATAATTGTGTCAGGGATGAGCAAGATGAGCTGGGTCCAACACCTCCAGGAGATGACAGAGGAGTTCAGAGAGGAGGGGTGAGTGGACCTAAACTAGGAAGAGACAGGAAACATGGGTAATTGTCTGTCTTTTGTCTGTAAATTCATGGCTTTCAAGAATGTTGCCCTTGATCTAGGTGACCAAACTTCTGGTAAGTTTTCAGAAGTTGTTGGCAGCCCTATAAGTCCAAGATTTCCACTCCAGAATTGCAACAAGATACTCTTGCTTTGTCAATATGAGCAAAGCAGGCTTTACATCTCTTTAGGGAAAACAAGCAGAGCAGCAAAGAGTTGTAAAGGAAGGAATAGCTCTTTCAATAAGATCAAAACACACGGGGTAAGAAATTACCTGGGTGAGAGAGAATCATCAGTCCTAGGAAGGTTCCCAGATTTTGGCTGGTGCATTTCCAGCAAGTAACGATGTGTCTCTGTAGTGGGAGCCAGTGAAGCTGCATTTGAGGGCTCTGATGACATTTGTATGTCCCTAATACATTTACAACTTAGGACAGAGTACCTGTGTGTATGCCTCTCATTTTTTTTCCTAGTAGATATGCAGAGATTTAAACAGGTGAAAATGTGTCCACAAAGGACCATAAAGAAGAAAAGGAGTTATAAGGTAATGCAGCAAGAGCGCTGGTGCATGGTTATTGAAAGTAAAAATGGTTAACATGTGGAAAGAGGTATATAAATGACTGCAAGCCACTTTTTCAAATGTCTTTCCCTGTTGCTCTCAGCAATATCACTGAATGTGATCAAATCGTTTTTCCGCTCCTTTGGCACGGTACCTTCCCCAAGTTAACAGCCACCTTAAAAAGAGGGCACAGGGGCCACGGCAGATAATGCACGTTCTGTTGTGTGATTCTCAAATGCTGTTAGGGCTCTTTCTGTGGGAGATTAAAGCCACTCACCACTGGTTTGCCTCTGCTCCCACCGGTGTCGGTGCGAGCTCCCCAGGGGCTGTGCACAGCTCCCAGCCCTGCTCCTGTGGAGGCTGCAGGATGAGGCCCTTGGCTGCAGGTTTGGTAGCACCCAGCCTCCGTCAGATCCCCATGTGTAAGCATTGGTATAGTTTTAATTTATTTTTAAGAACACAAAGATCCATGATTTAAATATTGTGAAATCCTGTATATATTTTGGCTCAGTCAGTCATATGCCTGTTTACTCACAGATTCCCCAAAATCTGCATTTCCTCAGGCATTCATGTCTTTCAGATTCTTTATGCTGCTTTTTCTGCCTCAGTTATTTCTTAACACCATGCTGCCTGCTTTCCCTTCAATCCAGTAGAATGGTGGCCTTTCTGGTAAGGCTTGGGTTTATCACACGTGGTCAAGTGACCATTGCTCGATTCCTTCACTGAACAGCCAACAACTTTTTGTTGTCAAGGTGGGAAACACCTTTCTGCCCCCTGCTTGCGTCCATCCTTCTCTGTGGAAAAATTATTTAATTAATCTAATTAATTGGTGAGCAACACCATAATCACAAGATGAGGAACAACAAAGGAGCCCTGTTGGGTGCCTGGCTGCCCATGAGCAATGTCTGCTGTGTTCTCCCAGGAGCAGGGCCAGAGCTTTTTCACATTCTGGACAAAACTGTTGAACTGAAATATGTGTTTAAATTTAAAAGGGGATTGTGAAATGCCTTCCTCCTTGGGTCTTCATGTAGGGCAGGTTTAGGTTGCTGGATATTGAAAGGTTAATTTTGGAGTGCATATTGCTTGGAAGTACCAGACCCAGGAGCACAGGTAGGCTGATGAAGAATTGGATTTCCCTTCAGGGCACTCACCTCCCTACCTGGGTCTCAGTCTCTTTGCACCTCAATTTCCTCCCCGCAAACTGGGAAAGCCTCTTCCTTTCCTTTATCTTCAAAGGTTCCATCCTAGGCATGGGACCACGTGCTTGTGCTGCACCCCATGTGCCACTTTGGGTTGGAACATCTTGATCTTGATGTTAATAAATTAAATTAAGAAGGTTGAAGGCTTTTGTTTCCCTGGACAACATGAGCTGCAGGAACAAGGACACCTGCAAACTTTGGTAAATGTGGTCTTTGGTGTCATTGAGAAATCTGTCATTGAATTCCCCTTTCCCTCTCTTACCAGAGAGAGTTTTATTTTAGTAAAAGTTTAGGGTACTTGCATTATCAAAGAGTTTGCAATCCTGATTAGAAAATCTATTTAACCTGGTGTCAATTGGCCTCCTTGATGTGAAAATACACCCAAATCCTGGGAGAGAGGGTAGGCAGTGCCCCAGTCAAGCTTTCCCCAGGAACAACTAGTTTTACAAAGAAGCAAAGGAAAGCAAAGGCATGCCAAACAGTCAAGAAATGAAGGGAATGTCTCAGTGGAGCATTGAAGGGAATAGATGCTCATGCTGGTGATGAGATTTTGTTTTAATCATAGTGATAAACCTTTTAATTTTGGTGCGCAGTTAACAGCGGCTTTAAAAATGAAATAAAGGGTTTGTGACTAGCAAGAGTCCTTGGTGTTGCTTGCAGAGCATTGCTTGGGCTGTTATTAAAGCCCTGCCAATGGTTTCAAGTGGAACAGCTAATGTTTCAAGTGTTCATAAATAATTGTTTAATGTTCCAAGCACTTTAGGAGCAGGTTTTAAAAACTAGCCTTGCACTGATTATTTCCACTACTGTAAAAACATTCTTTTGACAGTAGCTTTGCCTGCTGCTTATAAAAAGGAGAGAAGAAAACAACCACTGTCTTTTGTGAGCTGATGAAGGGGTGCACCCAGTGATGAACCTGTAAAACAACCTAAAACTAGTACATATTCTCTCCAAAATTAGCCAAAATTTGGAATAACTTTGTGGTGTTGCAAGACCAGGACCACATCCATGGCTGGTATTTGAGGGGTGATGATGGCCCATCTCTGCTTCTGTAGGTGCAGGAGGGGTGTGGGGGTCCCTCCCTATGGCCACTGATCTCAGAGAGGTTGTGAATACCTCAATTTGCCCATCCCTATAGGTGATACTTTAAAGCAGGGTTAGAGGTGAGGTCTTGTTGTTGTTCCCAAAAAACCCTTAGTGTCTTCATACACAGCCCAAGCAGAGCCAAGGACTGGGATTGGTTGACTAAAGAAAAAATGATGTAACAGAACCACAGGGCCAGACACCTGGGGAGGAGGAAGCTTGGGAAGAGGTGGAAGTTTTTTGCTGAGGTTGTACCCAAGCCAGGGCAGCTCATCATGGGACAAATCCTGGCTCTGCTCTGCTTCTCAGGGTGAGGAAGGGGAGCAGGATCTGGCCTTGGAGAGCAGGAGATCCAGCAGCATCTGTGTAGTCAACTCCCATGCTCTCAAGGTTTCATAGCAGGAGGAAATTGTGGTCATGAGAGAGTAAAATGTCCAACCTAATGTGAGCATCTTGGTCATGTTTGCACTCTTAATTAATTGGTTGCTCAGACCAAGATTTTTTTAAAAGCTCCTTTTTTTTTTTTTCCTTTTCTTTTCAATCTGGAGTAAAGAGTAAGGAATTTTCATAAGCAATCATCCTATTAAAGTGAAATGTGTTGGAATACACATTGCCTCCTAACTATGCGGAAAATTCCCATCAGTTTAGAGGCTTTCAGCTTGATCCTTGTGACTTCCTAGGAGTAGTCTAAATGCTTTTCCCTAACATAGACAATGTTTTAGTGTTATTTTGCTGTTCTGTATGTCACGTTCTTTTCTGATGGCTGAAATTCTATTTCAAATATGATTTTTCCTTAAAAAAAATGAAATATTTCCTTAAAAGGATCCAAGCAATTATACGCACACAAATCTTAAGGAATTAAAAGTTTTCATTTAGTAAGAAGGATTAAGAGATTTTGTGTTTACATGTATTTTATATGTGTGATGGAATTGATAAATATCTATAGAGGACATCCATATGTAAGCTCATGAAGGATAGTCATCCAAGCCTCAAGCTTCCCGTGAAGGAATGTTTTCAAGAGTGAGCCCTAGGTCTTAACCCTTCAGCGAGGATTTAGCTACCAGTTCTTCCACTGCAAAAACACACTCCCCTTTGTTTGCTGTTACAATTTGAAGATAAAAAGCACGACTTTATTCGTGCTGTTCGTTAGAACTGGATTGCTCGGTGAGACTGGAAGCCTGTGCAAACATCAATTACCACTCTGGTGGTCACTTTTTCAGGATTTTTTTTGGTTTTTTTTTTTGTTTTTTTCCCTTTAGTAAATATGTCTTGTAAAAATCTCACCAGTTATCTAGGCAGTGCAGTGCTTCTTTTTCAGGTGGAGAGAGCTGGGTGAGGAAGCAGCGAGCTGCCCTGCCAGGGATGCGCGTGTCGGGAAAAACTGGAGAGGGGGATAGGGGAAAGAAAAAAAAAAAAAAAAAAAAAAAAGGTTTTGAGGCCAATTGTTTGATCTGAGGAGTACCTGGAGCCAGTATCCGCTCGGCTGGGATTATTCCTGCTTGGCTGCCCTCTGCCGGCACCGCCTGACGGTGCAGAGCCGGGAAGCGGCTCCGCGCTCGGCTCCGCGCCCGCGCAGCGCCCGGGGCCGGCCGCGGGAACCGCGCACCGAGAACAAAAACAACCCGGGCCCCTGCGGAGCAAAGACAGCAATTACGCGGGATGGTTGACCAGAAAACAATGGGTTGTTATTGAGTGAGAGCACTGCTCTAATTAATCCAAAAGATATCCCCGCTGCTAAATGAGGTGAGGAAAGAGCGCAAGGATAGATTTAACTCCGCAGCCGAATACAGCTGAGGCAAGGGGGCAGTTTATGACTCAACACAGTAGAATTTCTGCTTGTAAATGGGATTGCTAACATTTTTTTTTTTTTTTCCCCCAGCCGCAATTTTCCTAACTTGCAAATGAATCTGAAATATCTAGAAATAATAGTGTCTGTCGGGTAAAATGAATACAGGTTTTTCTTCTTTAAGGTTTTATTTTTAACTGTCTCTAGTAAAAGTGCTTTAGTCATATTTATCTCACTCATGAAAGAGCCTCTTTCTGTAACTCGTTTTGGATTTAACCCCTCTAGGGTTACTTACAGTGTTAGCACACTGCCTGCTCTAATCACTGTCTGTCTCTAATTCTTCATGGGTGTTTTATTGACATTTGGGAGGCCATCCTGTCTTAAGAAACAGCAGAATATCACCAGTGTCCTCTTTGTGGTCAAGCAGCCTTGTCAATGCAGAGGGAAAAAAAAGCAAGGCAGTGAGTGCCGCTTTCTCCCCATTCTCCAGGGTTTCCTTTCCCCTCCTCACCGTTTCCATTTCCTCTTACATTTCCCACTTTATAAGATGGACAATCAGTACCTGAGACCCTTAAATATCTTATTCTCTGCTACATTTACACGGAGAAGATTATTAAATCTGCAGATAGAATTAGAAGCCAAACTAAATTTTTTTGTATTGATATAATCATGGGGGTTATTTTAAATGTGATGGATGTAACCCGAGAGCAGAGAACGTCCAGGATGTCTAAAAGGCAGACACTGTATAAGTATTTATGAAAAAATCTGTGTGCTCTTAAGATGTCACGCATAATCCGCACTGTGTGTCTCTTCAGTGTCACAAGCACATTTACATAGATTGTCATGAATTTCAAATTGCACCTCAAATCAATGCCAGAGTGAAATTACCTTGGAGCACAATGCAGCTCTTCCTTTAAGAGTTAATCATCCAGGTCCCGCTCTGTTAGGAGGCAGTGCTGGCCCTGCAGTGGCACTCACAGCTCGCTGCCAGCCTCAGGTGCCCCGACACATTTGTGACACCTCCGTGGCACTGAGTGCCACCAGAGCCTGGTGCCACTCACACACTCCACAGAGCACTGAGTGTGAAAATCGTGTGTTACACACGCAGCCATCGCCTTGACTGGTGCTGGCGGTGTCTCCAAAGGGTGCCACGTGCATGCTTAGGGCTCTGCTTTGACAAACCATTTGTAAACAGCCCACAGGGACCTTGCTCCAACAGGTAGGAGAGCTCTGATCAAGCATTTTCCCAATGCTGTAATGCTGTTGCCGTCATCTAATTGCATGTGCCTCAGTTGAGGGGTAAGACGCCTTAAGTAGGCTGTTCTCTGGTTCAGTCTGACCATAAAAGGCTAAATACAGCCTTGCTCCAGCCCCATTGGTTGCCCACATCAAAATGGGATTAAGGCTTAGGCAGCAAGACCTTGTGGTTGTGGGGAGACAATAGGAACTGGGGATTTTGCAAGGACCAACCAGCACAGGGTGATACCACTTGGTGGGAACAGCTGGGTCATCTGATCCCAGGCTTCTTGCCATGTCCCGAGGCATGTTGCATCTTTCCAGAGAGGATAAATGCTTCCACTATGCCCAGAAACGGTATTTATCTGGTGTAATGAGTTTATTTCTGGAGCGAGACCATATGGCTGAAGCAGTTTCTCGTGGCAGATCACCAGTTGCCAGCGCTGTAAATCGTGGTGCGTCCCGTATTTTTGCCACGGCTCTCTCCGCTACCGGCCACCTTTCTACTCTGCAAATCCCTGTATCCAGCAGCAGGCTCCCAGCAAGCCTGGCCATTCAATCCTGAGGCTGGAATCACCACTTGTGGCCGGGGCAGGTTGCTCCTCATGTGCTCCTGCTGCTTGGGTACCCGGTGGGAAGGGAAGGAAAGGGAAGGAGTGTTTGGGCCGATGGCAGCGCAGCAATGAGACATGTAAATGCCAGCAATGCTTTTTAGCATTTCTCAAGCAAGAGAATGGGCCAGCAGATACGTCGTGGAGCCTCGCCAAGCATGTAGGGGGACATGTTGTTAACTTGCTGGTGGCTGCTGTAGCCAAGAAACTGAGTAGCCATGTAGGAACTGCGGCGGGCGGGAGAGAGAGAGAGAGAGAGAGAAGAGCACATGTAGAAATAAAGCTTCTCACTCAACAAACTCTGCTGTTTGCATGCAGAAAAAGAGGTATTTTTGCAAGCAGGGGCCTAGGAACAAGATGAAATCTTCCCACTTTTATCAGCAAGGCAGTTAGTGACAAGCACATGGTGAAAGGCTCAAATTTTGGTGCAAATTACCATGAAAATAACTGAACACAGAGAAAATTTGGAATTGCAAATATCTGGAAGCCTTGGCTTTGTGGACTGACAAGATGGAAAAGGCATTCATTCTATGGGCTTTGAGGTGTAATTTAGTCTTCAGGGCACTACCCTCCCTTCGTGGGTTTGCGGCAGGTTGAGACATCCCCACTAAGAGGGACAACAGGTATTATATGTACATAGAAAACACAAATATCCCAGGCACTTGGGACATCTAACCAAGTATGGAAACACTGCCCAGGACTGGGGCGAGCTGTCCTGTGAATGTTCTCCTGGGGATCAGCCCCGTGTGTACTTAACTGCTTACCTGAAATGGTTTTTTTTTGAGAATTTTTTTTATTTCCAATCCATTTTAAAAGATGCAGGGAGGTGGAAGTGAGTGTTTTGTTCCATCCTAAGGTAGCCACAGTTTGGTGGTAGGTGAAGTAATGACTATATATAGTCACTAAAGTGCCTTTGGATAGTTCTGGAGAACAACTGCTGTATAAATTTAAGGTATTATTATTATTAAGGTATTATTATCCCAAGTTTGCTGCAAGTTAGAACGAGACTGAAAGAATTACCTTGGAGCAGCTAATACTGGCACAGTTGTAGAGTTTAAAGTTCTCTTTCTGTCAATATTGTGTCAATTTTGTCTGATGCTTTTGATTAAACAAACTAACCTGGAAGAATTTTGATAACTGATTTCCTAAATCAAAAAGGAGCTAATAAGTGAACATCAAGTTGCACCCCCCCGGCATCCAGAGAAAGGAAAATCCTTTATGAACAAATCAGATGTGGTCACACTGAGTCCTAAACACTACTCAGCTACCATCATGCTGATTTAATCAATCCACACGAGGTAAAAGAGGTAGAAAGTGGAGAATAATACCTCTGATGATGAGATATTTTAATGAAATGCATTGGGATAATTTAGTGGAGAATGAAAGTACTATGGATAAAAGTGAGTCAGAAAGCATGAAAAAACACTGAACAGATCAGAACATGAATAATATCAAACAGAGGTTGAACATCCCAAATCTGTGCTTCACAGGTCAGGGGATGAATTGGAGGTGATTTGGCTGTGAGCCAGTGGGGTCAAAGAGGAGCTGGTGCAGGGATTAAATGGTGGCTGTAGTCTGGGTTTTAATGGGAATAGGTCTTTTGGGATCCTGCAGTTGCTGTATCTTGCTGGTTCATTAGAAATCATGCAGGGAGAGCTCCTGGAGGGGGAGATGTGAGGAGTTGGTGTCCTGTAAGTATGAGCCCAGAGACTTGTTCTGCTGACTGTGAAACAGGGTCTTCAGTGTCCTCATAAGAACCACCGTGGACAGAGCTAAAACCAGGGGTTTGCATACTAGGGGCAAAGCAAGATTGCCTGGGCTCTGTCGCCCTGCAGTGCCCTCCTGCATGATCATCTTCCTTCATGCATGAGCTTATCAGTGTGAGGGATGCTGAGGGGTGTTGATGCTCAGGGTGCACGTGCTGTGCTTCTTGGACCACGACCTGAAGGTAGAGAAGCTCACTGCAATTTGTTCCTCAACATTTTTTTTGAGTCAGCGTAAGACTGGCTTGAGACTGGTGTTTGGGACTCAATGGTCCAGCCAAGACGCATGGTCAGGTAATAAGATTTCAAGTAGAATGTGGGTAAAATCCCCATTTCCCCAAAGTCTGAGCACTCTGGGTGCTGGAAGGCACAAGAGATGCTCCTTAGCCTGATATATAATGTTGGATGTGTGTGAACAAAACATTGTGATTGTCCCATCCTTCCTGCACCATCAGATGTGCCGCTGACAGCTGTAAACAGGAACTTGCAAAAAGACAAAACCAAACCAACAAAAGCCAAAATGACAATTTAGAGAAAGATTAAAGCATATGCATCTCTATGTCTATTGTTTATGTGGACCTTACAAATTGCAAAGCAGGAAAACCATCCTTGAACGGATGTTGCTTCCCATACCTTGATTATCCATCTGGAGATGGGGTCCACAGTTTTTCTGAAGCAGATTTTTTTTTTTTTTCTCAGAATGCATAGAAGGAGCAGATCTTTTGAGTAGGAAGGTGCCATTTTTACACAGTCACTGTTCAGACCATAGCCACACTTGAAGCCAAAAATAGAAAATATATTTTAGAACTTGTTAAATTAAAGAAAAAAAAAAAAAAAAAGAAAGAGGAAAGAAAAGCCTCCAGCAGAACTTTGCATTCTCTGACTTTTCAGACTTTCAGGTCTGCTCTCCTGATTACACATTTTCTAGCTGATGACATGCCATCAGCTAAAGATGGATTTTAAACACAAGTCATGTCAAAAGTTTCATTTAACCTCTTCAATATAACAAGCTGCTGATGGTTTACATTTATGACAGTAGAGGTAAATTAATCTCTGATGGATGTTTGGAAGGGGGAGAGGAGATTTGCAAAGAGTGAGGAAGAAGTAAGATGGTAACTGGTAAAGGCAGTGGACATCTTCTGGAATGTAGTGAGCGGTGGGTGGGATGTGGGTGTGGTGATATTTCTAGATCTGCATCTATAAGTATAGATGCATCACACTTGCTATGTGTATGTATGTGTGGTTTTTAAATAAAAGTAGTTTTCCATTATATTGTGCAAGTCTGACATTTGATGAGGTAGAATATTTCCAGATGGGTTGGATTTTGGAGAATAGAGAGTAGGTTATGATTTGTCTAATGAAATGTTAATTTTTTGGCAGTCAGAGGGGTTTAGGGTAAATCAGTTAAACCCAAAGATGATTAAAAAGGGATTTGTGAAAGTTTGGAGTAGTAATTAGTATTAATTGAGGCCATCATTATTTTATACGGTAAAGGTAGCATGCACGTGTAGTTGGACAACAAAAAGAATGCCAGGCTCGTCTTCCTTGTTTCTGGGGGTTGTAAAAGTTTGGGAGGGAGTTCTTGTTAGTAAGTAATCCCAAGAGGCATAACACGGTGAAACCTTGACACAAGGAAATTCAGCCAGGAGACAGTTGATTTCTCAGCTGGGAGGTACTTCAGGAAGAGATGGCATCTTGCCGTCTCCACCAGGACTTGGTAATAATTCTCACTATTCATGAACAGATGTCTTTGGTTGGATTCCCCAGGTGCATTTGAATTCATTAAAGGATCTAGGGAATCAAGATATTAATTCTAAATTATTACATATTATAGATTTTATTTTCTGGAAGAATGGGAACGTGGCAAAGAAAAAAAAGAGGTTGTAGCAGAAGTGGTAAATGGTGTCAAGGTAGCATAATCACAGAATTCTATTATGCCACTCTAGGCTATGTTACGTCTTTTTTTGTTGTTTTAACAGTGGCTATCTAAAATAGAGTGACTTTTAAATTTTGCATGCTTTGAGACCACAGTGGGGATGTTCATAAGTGATATTTGTCCTGTTATTCAACTGGAATAAACTATTAGAACCCTGTTGAAATCAGTGAGGGTGCCAATTTACAGCAGATGAAGATGTGACCAATGAACCTAAAGCATTCTGTGATTCCAAGCTCAGCTATTTCATGTCTAACAAGTAAGGACTGAATTAAAGGCCCATTAGGTCTGTATCACGTAGTTATTCTCACTGATCAGTACTTTTTTTACTGGGACACTAGAGGATTGATAAAAACTCCCTGCTGATGGAAATTGTATGAGTTAAGAGTAGCCTGCAAACTTTCCTTTCCCAGGCCAGCTACTTTAGAAAACTTTAGAGATTATATTTTGAAATTGAACATCCAAAAGCTTTTCAAATTTTCATGACTAAAACTATATTCCATTACTTAGTTGCATTAACAGATGTGATTTTTGTCAATGAGAACTTGGCAGAAGAACAAATTTCATCAGATAATATTTGTAAACTACTTTGAGATCCACTGATGGAAGGAAACCTGGACTGAGAATAAGAAACGCCAACTACTGAAGTTTGTTTGCTGAATTTCCCATCTTTGAATCTATATTTATAGGCTTTCTTAACATCTCTTTAATTATCGCCTTCCAATTTTATTCCTCTTTATTTCTTCCCCATTTCCTGTGTACAGATTGTTCTTTAGTCATTTTTCTGTTCACCCAAGGTTTTTTTTAACACAAAGAAGGGCCAGGTCACTTCAGTTGGTCTTATGGGTGTGCTCAGTTGGAGTTTGCTCCCTCCTCTACCTCTAAATACAATTTAACCCATTATAGCAAACACCCAGGACATGTATCCTGCTTGATATTAAAATAGTGATATGAAAATAGCACCCAGTGCTCTATTTCGGAGTCCACCTCAAAGGAATGGGGGTTTTTTTCCAGTTAGTTTATCATTTCTCTGCTTTGATTTTATTTTCCTTATTCTTCTGTCTCCATTTTTCATAACGGACTTACATGAAGGGAATCCTGGGCAAATGGCAGTGCCAGTGAGAGAGTCTGAGCATGATGCAGATGAGAAGCTGTCTTGGCCTGCCCATCTGTCCTGGTGATGGCTGCTCAAGTTGCAGCACATCTTGCAAAAGACCCTTTGATCATCCTCTTTTGATGAATTCATCAGCATGGTCATGACTACCTCCATCAGGAAAACCTTCAAGGGTGCATTTCTTCCACTTGCACTTTCTAACTGGACACTTTTTCTTACTAAGTATTAGTAATATTAGTAACATTTGATACTTAAATAAAAGTAGTCATTGAAGCACAAGATTTTTATTTTTAATTTTTTTGTGCATGTTTTCTTTGCACAGGCTGCAGAAATGTGGAGTTTTTAAACATATATGTTGCCTGGGCAGGCATCTCTTCCAAAGTTGGTGTATGTTTTATTTTCCTCCCAGCACTAGTGCAATGCGTGTTTCAAGCCAGTCCTGATAATGTTTTTCAGTGGTATTCATCTGTGATATTTGTAGCGAGTTTCCTGGTGTAATTGTAATTCAGAAGTTGTCTGTAGCCCTGTGATATGTGCATAATTGTCCCTGTCCACTGCAACCACCGGCACCTCTTGTCAGCAGGATTGATGGTAACGTTTTGGTGCCTTTTTTGATAATTAATTGCAGTTCCTTCCAACAACAGGAGACTCAAGCAGAGCTTTTGTTGTTCTAAATTTGAAATCTTAAGTCTGTGGAGATGTTTCCAGGAGGTATTTTCTCCGGTTCAACATACACTGTAACCACAGGTGTTGTATCATCAAAGACAGAACCCATATGCTAATATGGAAATAACAGGCCTGTTTATTGTTGCAGTGCATCACCATCAAAGCAAACAACAACAACCACCTGTCTTTAGCTGTATAATTAAACTGATGGGTCTTTATTCTGTGCTAAATGATACGGTAATATATGGAGAATAAGAAGAATCATTCTTTTAAACTTTTAAGATGTTTGCAGCACTGTTGAAAACTGGTTTTTAAAACAGTTGGGGGGTCTTCTTAAACAAATCTCTTTGTAATAAAATGTTTTTCCTGGTGTAGTTGTACTTTGCTTAGCACTTTTTTCCATGCTGGAAATTCATCTTTCCATAGCTTTGGATGGCCACCTGTTCTGGTATCTTTTTCTATGAGGTCTTCAGTGATTCATCTTTGATTTTTATTGCCTTTTACTTTATCGTCCTCAAGGGCCCATTTTGTGTTTCTTTCTGCAATCAAAGGCAAGCTGAACCCCAAAGATGGTCCATATCCTGACTGGATATGTGGCAAATGCTTTTCTTTCTCTCTGTCACACCACAGAGATGCAGCAGTGGTGGTCCATTCTGCACACAACAAAAATCTGTTGATTCTTTTATAACCAGTACAACTCTGATGTTCCTCCCTGACAAGTGCCAGCAGACACCTCAGGATCTGAATGTTGACTTCTCAGTGCAGGAATCAGTCAGGAGTGTGTATAAAAGTTTCCTTTGTATACAAGTTGGACCATTTGCACATTATACCAGCTCTGGAATGGCTTGGTCAGACTTTCATGGCCAAATCTTCTGCTAGTTGACCACGTTTCCTACCCAAACCAAGCTGTAAGAGAACATGCCTACTCCTACAGTTACTTTAATTGGAGAACAAATTATAATGTTGTTTTCACAGATCACTCTTCCTCCAGAAACTCTTTTGACACAGAAACTTGCATAACTAGTGCTCTTAGATGAGTAATCCAAATTCGTGTTTTCTTTTAAAAGGCCAATCCTAAGTCCCTTTTGCTATCCACTAGACCTGTTAGTGCAGGCAGAAGGTTGTGCTGGCCTGCAGGGATGTGTCATATTGAACCTGTCATATAGGACATGGCTCACAAAGAATTTGGAGCATTAGGAGTTTAAGGTTTTTGACAAACTGGGAACTTTCGTTATGAATTATGTATTTCTGTTCAAGAATTAGTGTGTCCTGCTTTTTTAATGATGCCTTTTTGCTATGCCCTTATTTAAATATTTCGGTGTGATTAAAGAGGAAAGGTATGGCAGGTCAGCTGGGGGGCTGTGCACCTTTCCCTGTTCTTGCAGGGAAAGAGAAGGGGGACACACAGCTTTCTGAAATCCCCTCTTTCAGAATTCAGCCTTATGCTTCTTGGCATGTTATCACTTACGCACCTTCCTGTTGTTTGGGACTCTTAAGAAAAATGTGCCTGTCTAAAGAGTGTGTCCCTTGGGCAGAAATACTGCCATGAGGCAGTGGGCTGGGATCTTCACCTTGGCATTTGTGGGTTTATTATTCTGAGGGCAGTGGGTTGGTTTTGAGCAGATGTTCTTTACTTCAAGGTGGTAGAAAGGTTTTCTTCAACAGGCTACTGTGAATGAGTTAATGCCAGGCAGGAGTGCTGCTTTTGGGGATGTTTCGTGGCCAAGGGTAAAGATTTGTTTATGAAGTTGGCAGTGTGAATTTTGTGTCTGTTTATATCATATTAGTTCAGTTGTTATAACTGAACAATAAAAGTGATTTTGTGCAAAGAAACCAAAGTATGCTCAGTTCTTTCTGCACAGGCAGGAGCGGGGGTCTGCAGAAGCCACGCCAGTCACTGCTCTTGTTTAATGAGGATTGCAGTAAACCTGACAGTCTTTTCCATGTGGATGTCCAAGCCACAAATTAGCCTCATTAGCCTGTTTAGGATTCTTTGATCATTTACACATCAAGTGTAAACAGTTTTACACTTTTATCTCAAATACCATCCTGCAAAATGCTTCATTTTGCAGCACAGGTCCCCTCCAGACAACGTTCTGCACCTGTTTGCACTGGCAGATCTCTCCTCCACTTTTATCTAGGATTCTGTTCTGTAGATTTATTTCTAATCATCCATAAATAGACTCATCTGTGTTAGGTCTGTATGTCTGAATAAGGGAAGCCACATGACAGCACGCCTCACTTGTTGGAGCAACAGCAGATCTGGGGAGAAAACTTGGTTTCATGGGAGTGGATGGAAAATTCTCATTGAATTAAACACATCCAAAATCTCTGACAGCTTCATCTCCAGACTCGGCTTCCTTGTGTGGGACGGGGTGAAATGCACAGGCTTGGTTTATCCTTCAAAAATACAGCTAGTAATGCTCAGCTCGGCAACAGCTCTGGGGTCGGGGAGAATAGGAAGCTGAAAAAGTTTTTTTTTCTCTTTAAACAAATGCAGCACAGTTTGGTTTGCCTTTTCTGGATAGTGGGTTTGGCCACTTTATTTTGCCAAATATGCATGTTATAGAAAGTTTAGGGATATGGAATTGTGACCAGATAATCATGGTCATTATGGAACTAGGTATGTGTTGAAGGGTTTACAGGATGTGTATTTACATTTCATTGCAGATCTGGGCTAAAAGAGAGTTTGTCAACAACTGTAGTTGATAAACTGTGGTTTATCTATAATAAGGCAGTTTCACCTTGTTTTTCTATTTTATGATTTTGGTGAATGAAGTATGTAACTGGCATTTATTGAAGATAATTGAGAGGAAGCACTAAAAATATTAAAATTTTTCCAGTTGTATTAGTCAATGAAATTATTTCTTTTCCTGATGCTTTTACTTTTAGGAAAAATAATAGTGAAAACGTTTCCATTATAAACTGGAATCTTTCAAAATTACCTCTTCATAGCTTTGAGAAAATCCCAATGATTTCATCAGAGCATGACTGATGATACAAAAACCTAAACCAGTGAAGACTAAAACCAGGGCGGTGATACAATCAGAAGAGCATTATGAGTAAAAATATATGTGATGTTTGGGGTTTTTTTTCCCCAGGAGGGCTACAATTTTGACTGTTTTTAGTAGTTTTAAAATGTTATTTAAAATAATTTTGCAGATTGGGATATGATAGGTAGGATTTGTGTGCTGCCCGTTTCCCCAGGCTGCAGGACAGGTATCAGTCCCATCTTCCCCCTCTGTCCACCTTAAGGCAAGATCACCTGTACTTGTCATATCTGATGGACACATGTCTAATCTATTATTTAAGACCTCCAGGGTCAGTCTCTCCATCCTCCCCAAGCAATCTATTCTAGTGCTTCCTTAGCCTCATTGTTCAGTAATTTCCCCTAATGTTTAACCTTAATCTTTCTTCCTTCAATTTAATCCTATTACTGCCTCTCCTCTGCCATGGGCATGGAAAATAGATTCCTCCCCGTTCTTTGCAGCAGCTTTTTATGTGTTTGACTCTGCTCTCCAATGCCCTGTCTGACTTGTTTTCTTAAAGCTAAGCCACCCCAGCCCTCATTTCCTTGGAGGTCCCTGTGGTCTGTACCCCTGCAATGACTCTCCAGATTGCACATGGGTGGTTTTCTTCTTCCTCCAAACATATTTCTCAAGTTTTAGTGCTGCATTTCTTTTTAGCTGAGGGAGCCTTGATGCTACAAGGTCTTGCAGAGTGGGAGAGCAATAAAGTGCGTGGGATGAGAGGTTAAAAAGCCCCACCTTTGTGCAAGTCTGTGGACGGGTGTCCCCATCACTGGAGATGTCACAGACCGTTCACTCAGATCAGTTGCTCCTTGCCTAGAGCAGGGAGGGAGTGTGTTTTTTACATTTTTCTCCTTTGTAAAATAGGCTTTAATTCCTGGGGTTCCTGGAGTAGCTCTAAAAGTGCAGCCAGAGATATTCTACACCTTCCTGCTCCCATTGCTCCCCGCCCTCCACGCACGTACCTGCCTCATGCCATGCTGAGGTGTTATTTTCTGCCCTCTCCTACAGCCTGGGCATATGGACCTGGAGCAGAAACTTACGGGTATATGCAAATGTTTTAATGATGCTATTTGCATATCTGGAAGTGATTTACAAAACGCTGCACATGGAGTTGCTTAAAACTTGGCACCAATAGTTTGTGGAGGATCATGGCACAACACAACAGAAACTGAATTTCAGCTGGTTTTTGCCAGCTCTCGCACTGCACTTTTGGCGACGGCTGAAGCGAGTCTGTCAATGAAACGCTTGAGCCCTCACACAGGCTTCAGTCCTGCCCAAGGGCAAAACATCCCATCATGGACTGCCTTTCTCTGCTTTCTTGTCACTTCGGGACCAGCAGCCAACTGCAGTTGGTCCTGGCGGTGGGAAATGCTCTCCTGAAAATGCAGGCAGGAGGGTCCTGGGGGTCGGACAGCCCAGGGAGGAATATTCTGTCATAGAACTACAGAATGGTTCGGGGTGGAAGGGACATTAAAGATCATCTTGTTTCACCCCCTGCTGTGGGCAGGGAAACCTTCCACTATCATCCCAGGTTACTCCAAACCCTGTCCAGCCTGGTCTTGAACACTTCCAGGGATGGGGCAGCCACAGCTTCTCTAGGCAATCTGTGCCAGGGAAGAATTTCTTCCTCACATTAATCTAAATTTCTCTTCTTTCACTTTAAACCCAATTTCTCTTGTCTTTTATGCTGAAATCTACACTGCTTTCACAGATTTTGTTTATTTATTTGTTTTCCCCTCCTGGGATATGCGTTTCTAAGAGTTGGAGATGCACTGAATTTAAATATTTGAGGTTGAATCCTTTTCTGAAATAAGTAGCATTTTACATTGATCTGTACAATTCGGTTTTAGCTGGACCCTTTTTTTGGAGCCCCTGCATTATGAACCAGCTGCACCTTTCCCATTTCTATATGTAAGAGCTGACAGTGTCAAATATACATGTGTTCCCTGTGGAAATGTTTTGTGTGGTGGAGAGATGGCACAAATGAGCAGAGGGACCTAAGCCCTGCAGCATCATTTTCCTATAGGAAGCCAGTTTGCGCTTTTTTGTGTTCACCTTTATATTTGCCACTTCTATTTCCTTTACTTTCCTTTATTCTGGATTTTATGTTAGCAGTAATAAGAGTGAGGGCATTGGAACTTTTAGAGAGTGCCTAGAAAATACGTGCCCTAGTCAAAAGAAAATCTGCTCTCAAGTCCCTGTATGCAAGTGCATCATAGGTGAAGCCCAAAATAATTTAGCAGACCTGAATTCAAGCACACAAAAATTTTCGAGGTTTTTTTGCAGATGAGAAGCTCCTTGCAGAAAGGGCTTCCATGAGTCCAGGTGAAGACATTCTTGGAGTAGGAATCCACAGATGGCTGTTAAAAGAAGGACATTGGACGTGACTAAAACCAGGGTTAAGTAGCATTTAAGGGAATAAGTTTTATTTGAGCTTGACCTATCATTGTTTGCTGCCCAGGCATCTTCTTGTGTCTGGAAGTGGAGGCAGACCCAGGGTGAGAAGGACTTTTGCCCAGTGCAGCCATTTCTATGGTTGTCTTCTTTGCCATCAGGTAGAAAATTTTGTGCCATCTTAGAGGAAAAGGAAGGAGAAATCCAACACCATTCTGAATAGCATATTTAGGTTCTCTGAGAGTAAACAAACCCTGTCTGCCCGTGATGAAAATATCCCTTTCCCAAATGCCCTTCGTTGTGTGAGTGAAGGGCGTAGCTGAGGGCCCCTGCATATTAAATCACAGGTTTCTCACCTACTTATGTCAAGAAACAAGTGGTTACAGCAGATGAGGGAAGTGCAAGGAAACAGCAAGGCAGGATATCTTGCAGTGCACCAGCCTCTGAGCCACTGCCAAGCATTTTGTCAGCTTGGTAAGGAAAAAAAATCCTAGAGGAATTTTAAAGAGAGAGAGCCCAGCTCAGGGCTGATTCCTCCAGCTGCTCAAGGCTGTTCTTCACAGAAATATTTACCTACTTCATCGTACTTACAGTGTTCAAAGTACGTCATGTAACTCTGTGTCTATGGGATGGGGTGCTATGGTGGGATACTAAAGGCCAAATACTTTCTCCACAAGGAAATAAAAATGTCCCGTTGCAAAAGATGAAATCATTCCCTAGATTATCCCTGCTGCAGACAATGCACAGCTCCCATACCACTCAGCATGTTTTGTTGCCATTCTGCTAACATTGCATGTACTTTATATTTTCTCTGCAATTGCATAAATAGCATATAGGAAGAGGGAGACTATTTAGGGAAAATACTAATTAAAATGAACAATAGAAAATAGGAGACCTTATGTTTCTAAAATTAGAGGCTGGTTATTCAGTAATAAATAGCCCTGTCATTATTAGTTTGTAGTCCCTCCTTTCTCTTGCCTGACACACACAATATCGCTGTTATCCATGGTTTGCCTGTCTAAACATGGTCTCTTTCCAAAAGCTCTGCATTGTTTGCTAGCCCTTGTTAAAAAAAGCTTCCCAGTTCTGGGCTTATCTGGCAAAAGAAAATAAGGAGAAATATTCTTTCTAAACAAAATGAATTTGATGAAGGAATAAAAAGAACGTTAACAAAGGTACTTTCATGCGCTTCCTGCTGGCTCTCGCTATTGGTCTCTGGTAATTTCAGAATCCTAGGAGCATGGGCCATGGTTTTATTTTCTAATAATTAGCAAGCATGTTGATGGGTTTGATGGCTTTGTTAAGAATGTGCTTGCTTAGCTTAAAGGGAAAGTTTGATTTGAATCTTGGAGCTCAGTGAGTAATTGCTCCGTGCAGGCATGGCTGTGGTTGGGGCTGTGCTTGTGAGAAAGGCAACGAGGTTTGTGCCCATGTGAGGAATGACCTCCACGTGTTTTTCTAGCAAGGCCCCATGCCAAGCCCGTGAGCAGCTTCAGAACTTTTACATCCCAAGCAAAAACATGGAGACAGGTGAAATTTATGGTGTTTTAGTGTACATAATGGATGGCATTTTTTGGCTGGCAATGGTCGGTGGATGCTGGATCCCTGACAACAAGGACTGACAGCAGAAATGTCCATTTGAGGGTGCAGTTAGGGTAGCTATGGATTACCTGAGCTTCTCACTTCATGGAAATTCAACTCCTTCAGGAGGACACAAGATTCACAAACTTGTCCTCCTGTTGGGCTTTTGAGTACTCAGGAATGAGTCTTACCCACATCAGGCCAGTCTTTTCTTGTTTCATAGTGCTGAAATTGTGTTGCTCATCACTGGATTGTGTTTTGAATCTGTTTGAAAGATGCTGGACTGAATGAAGTCACCTTGTGCTGTCATTGTCTCATTTCTGTGGTTGTCTGGAACAAAAAACAACCTTTTGAAAGGTGAAAAGGGATGTAGAAGGTGTAGGAATCTGTGCTGGCTCAAGGGACAGTAATAGGGGAAGCAGAGAAAGGAAGAGAATAAAGTTCCCAGGGAAAAAGATAAATATAAAGGAGGAGGAGGAAAGGAAAAGGCATGAAGAGCCATAAAAATGCAGTGCTGTCAGCTAAAAACTGGAGTGATTCTGTCATATTAATGATGGGAAACCATACTTCTATTGGCTTTCACTGAGAGAGCTGCAAGCAGCTGCTGTGGAAGGAAGGTGATTCGAGCATGAGCGAAACTATCTAAGACACTGTGCACTTATTTTGTAGAGTGAGAATGTAGTGAGGATTCATCTGTCATCATCATATCCTCTGCTGAATGTATTGCCCTTGGCAATGGGTACTCAATAGCTAATTTAGCTTTTTTGTTGTTGAGTAGCAAGATTTTCATGCTTAGTTCCCTAAGCTGTGATTTTTCATCAGCAAAGAACAAACAAATCCCTGAATTAAAAACTGGAATTTATGAAATGCATATTTTGGTTTCCAATGCTACTCATCTGCTGGCATTTAATGTATCAATTAGACTGCTTGCTAATTGTTTTTCTGGATCTCCTGTTTCCAGCCATAATTGCATATTAAGAGGAGGTGGTGATAGTAGTCAGAGCTCTCTGTTCTGCTAAATGAGAAGAAACTGAGCAAAACTTCTACACACCCTGAGTATAAAGTAAAGGAAATATCAGTAGATTTTACCACCCACTTGATTCTCAGCATGGGGCTTGCTGTATGTCAAGGTGCCAAACCTAGGTCTGTAGCAGTCCAGATAAAGGGAAACCTACAACTTTCCACAAAATAACATATGGCCATGACACTTGAAGCAAGAGCACTAAAATAAATTTTCCTCTTGCAAAAAAAAAATTAAAAGTGGTAATAGATTTGGCCATATGAACAAGTTCTGTCCAAAGACAAGTGCGAAAAACACCTTTTAATAGTTTACATTGGGCTTAATTTATTTAAATTGAGAGAGGAGAGCTGGCTTGACACTGCTGATACACTCCTGTGGATCTGGCAGTTTAGGTAGTCCCAACTCAGCACTTTGGTCACTCAATCATGCCTTACCTTGCACTTATCATTTCACCAGTGTAAGATTCTATAATAAAATGGAGAAGTTAAGATACTGTGCACAGTGGCCATCAGCTCATATTTAAAGCCCTAAGTGAAGGAGCAGTAAAATCTTCTAGGAGTGTAAAACCCAGACAGCTTCCCCTAAACCTGTCTGTGGCAGCTCAGAGGATGAACTTGAAACAAACAGCACATGGTGTGATAGTGAACATTTCATGATCACGTGCTGAGTTTTGTAGACTTTAAAAACTCCACGGCAGTTTAGAAAAGAGGCACCAATCTGAGATAAGAGTTTGTAGGAATGGACTCCTCTCCCTTCACAGCACAGATTTCAAACCTGTGCTGAGCAGAAGCTGCTGCATTAGGGGAAAAATACTGATTTTGCATGAGTTTAGCTTAAATCCATCTGGTGAAAGTGCAGATCACTGGCTTATTATAGTGCACTGACCAGAAGAGTTGACCTTTTCCTTTCAGTGGCGCTCCAGGGTGGCTTCATCTGCTGTTTGTCCATGTGGATTACAGTCTCCCTGGGCAAGGGCTGTTCCACACCTTGTCTGGGACCCTTCTGTTAAATGCTGTACAGATATAGGGGTAAACCCCCTTTGGGGTCTGACTCTGGTGCTGAGTGACCCTGACCGCCCCAGAGCCGGATGGATGAGGGCAGGATTGATGCCAGCACCCGGTGCCTTCCCTTGCACGGTCCCAGCAGCCCTGCAGAGAAGGGTGAGGCAGAGGACAGGCTCTGATTTTTGGAAGCCTCTCCTTCACCTCTGCACTTTGACTCACTGCATTAAATCCTTTTGAGACGGTTGCTACCTTTCCCTCCTCTTCCCACTTATTCTTAACGCCTTTATTCCTCCTCCCCTTCTGACTAATTAAAAGGAAAAAAAAGGAGGGTGGGGATTAAAGTTACTGGGGAGGTGGGGTGGTTTTCAGAGTTAAACAACACTGAAAAAAATCCTTTCCTTTCATTTAATATTTTAAAGAAGTAATAAGTAACACGGCAGGATACGATCGTAATAATATGAAAAATTCTGAGGTATCTGAAGCTTTATTCTGTTGCCTCCTGCCTCTCTTGATCACTATAAGTCATGCATGAGCTATTACTTTTACTGTACATAATTTCTGTTATCCTTTGAGATCCAATCACTCCCCTGATAAAGTGATTTTCTGACTTTTTCAGCCATGATTACCTAGCTGTTTGTGTACGTGTGGATGTAATTTATCTGTTTATTATAATTCCAATAATGAAAAGAAAGTGAAATGCTATTACGAAGCTCAGCATGGTAATCAGTTTGTTGTTATTGCTGGCCATGACAATCATTCTTAAGCCTCTGTTTTGTTAATGGCACACCTTAGAATTTTTCCAAGTTGGATGGGATTTAGCCATAACTTTAATGAAGACGTGATGGTAGAACAGGACAATTGAGTTTGTGAATAAGTTTACTCACGTGAGTAGATCTACATATTTGAAGTGGGCATTTCCCACATAACTTAAGAATGGTAGTTTTTAAGGCATGAAATTAGGGCTCTTATGCTGTCTTACAAAATCTAGACTTGTGGAATCTTTGTAAATAAGGTCATTAAAACTTGTACCAATGAGAAATAAACTTCTATTTAGAGTAGCTTTCAGAAGAGCGAGAAGATGTATTTCTAAATCATGCATCTATACCAAACTAAATTAAACAGAACAATACATAGTTCAAGGATAATGGATATTTGCTGTTTGTAGTAAATACTTCCAAGAAAACCATCACAAAATTGGTTTTGTGACTTGCACGGTAAAAGCAATGGAAACAATTCCTCAGTCAGTGGGTAAACAGGTTTGCTAACATTGATGAATACAAGCTAGGAAAAGTATTGAATTTTTTTCCTAATTAGCCTTTTTTCCCTACAAAATTGCCTCTTCATAATTGCCCTCCGTGTCCTGTGCATAAAGGTATCTGTGTATATTAATTCAATTTATATGCCAATGATGTTTTATACATTGTCTTGTCTGCATCTCATTACTGTCATTAATAAGCACTCCAATACATCTCGTTACAAGGTTAATTGGGACAAATCTAAAATACGTCCCCTTTTATATTGTAAATATGATATCTCCTGGCAGCACATTCCTGGAGGATGGACAGAAAAGTTAGGATGTCTTAAAGGTTCCTATAAGGTATCATAGCTGCATTCAGTGACTAAATTCTGCTGCAAGTACAACTGTATGAAAAAATTGGCTGCATGCAACAGAATCAAGGTGACACATGCACTTTCCTAGGACAAGATGGAATACAATTTTGTACAGCTACTCTGCTTTTGTTTCGGTTTTTGGCCACACTTGTGGGCCAAAGTATAACATATTATCTTATATGTGCTGCTCTTTCTAACAGCTGATTTCTGGTTTTGAATGTATGGTTTGAAAAGTGCATCCCTTCAATATGTGCACCCAGGTATGGCAAATTAAAGAAGGGCATTTTTCAAGGAAAAGGTGTTTTCTCTGGGCAACAGATAAGAGCCTTGGTGTTTTCACATCAAAATTCATCTCACATCAATATTTGCCAGTGGAATAAGTGCATGGTTTCACATATATGGTTTTACTGCACAGGACTAAGGGTTAAAACTCAGGCAAAGTGGGACTGAAATGTTCTCTGCTGTAGATGTGGCTCACACTGCCAAACCCAGATGACCACTGCTTCACCTGATGAGCACAGTCAACCTCACAGGCTTTGGGACTTGAGTTTGTCCATTGACTACATTGAGCATGAAGGGTTAAAAGCTTCCATAGCACCTATGAGTGGTGTCAGTGATGTTCCTTATAGAGATTTGTGTCCTGTACTGCAGATGAAATTAGTTCCTCTCCAAAGATCTGGGCTAAGGCTAAGACACCAACTAAATCCCTCCAAAAGAGGGCTGTCCTAGCCTTTGTTTCCTCTTTGCAGAGCTAAACTTCAGTGATTCTTTATCCTTTAGTCAGGAGATCACCCTGACACAAATTTTTGATTATAAGCACTACCAAACTGGAAACATGATCAGGAATCCTAAAGAAAGGGCTTTAGGCAATGGCCTGAAACCCTGCAGCTCCAGCCTTTCCTATGATGTTAGAACACTGTCATTTATGCTTATCTGAAGTTGAGACAAAATTTAATTTAGTCCACTATATACCTGGAAGAAAAATAGACTTCCATAATGCTGTTTCTGTGGGAGGCACAGAAACATTGTTCGTGTTCCAAGCTGAGAAAGGAAACAAGAGGACAAAACGCTGGACAAGAAAGTGACTGTGTATTAGAGAAAATGGTAAATTTCAGCTTCTCATTAGCACAGTAAGTCCATCCTTTTTTCCCTGACATAAAATGTAAAGTTTCACTTCCCCGAGCATGAGCTAAATAGCTTAGGCAGGCTGTGTACCATAGCCCCAGTTTAATTGATACAGTATTGTCACTTCAAACAAGCCATATTAGTGGCATGTTATCTCTACTGTTGTTTGTTCCAGACCCTAGGCAACAATTAATTTTGTCATGCCAACAAATACTTAATTTGATTTCTAATGTACCATTGCCATAACAACTTGGATAAATATACCCTATAAAATCTATAGATAAGCTTTTAAAAAGGCAGCTAGCTGATAAAAATCTGAATAAAAACCCAACCAACTACCAAACAAAACCACAAAAAACACCCCACCACAGCCCCCTCATCCTGTAATTTGAGGTTGCTCAGTGGATCCTTATATGTCATGACAGGAAAGGTTGTGACAGATACTATTAGGTTGATGCCATTGAATACTGGACTGTCCATGTAGGGTTTCAGTGACCAGTTTTGCAATGCAAAGCCACAGGATTCAATTAAGACCTGACCTCCTCTGGTCCTGGTGTATATTGGACCTAAATAAAATTCTACATTAGTGATATTGATGTAGAGATGATTAGCTAAATAACTTTACTTATATTTTTTAATTTTTTTTTTTTTTTGTCTAAAGAGCCTAATGAAACTTATATAAGTCTTATAGGAAATATCATCGTATTTTTGCATTAGAATCAGCCTTCAGTAACACTCTGTATTGCTAATATTAAGTAAATGTTTTAACAGATTAAACAGTTGTTATCATGCTTGAAACTTCTCTAACTTGGCAAGTGCAAAACAAATAATGGGTATCAGAGATCTCATCCTGTGGAAAGCATGACTCAAACCAAACCCCCAAACATGTGCTTTTGTCTCTCAAAATCATCCAATGTACACATGCATCTGCCAGCCCTGTCCGGTGGTGAGGCACTCCATAGTGTAGTGAGAATAACTTATTGTTTAAATTTACTCTTGCTCTGCAAGTTTCTGGAAAAATAAGTTTGACTTTATTCCTGTTGAAAATTGATGAAAAGACATCCATATGAGGCATTTTACAAACACTTTTTAAACTAATAACTTTATGCCCTACAAATTTATTACTGTTACTTTAAGGGGGGAAAAAAGCATTTTCTACGTATTAAAAATCCACTATCATGTTTTTATGTTCAAAATCTCATACCTGATTTTTGGCAGGATAAATTCTTCAGAATCTGTTATATATACTGAGATACTTATAGTTCTTTCTCCAAAACACTTTACTTTCTATTTTTTCCCTTAATGGCTAGAACTCCTAGAAGAGACAATACAAGTATCAAATAGTCACTGTGATATAGAAATATTTAAGAAGTGTTTGGGGAAGACACCCCTAGTCCATGTGTCTGTACATGTGTGCTGGTTTTTTAATCAAATTTTCAGGAGGACTGGAGGGAAAAAGCAAGCCCCAAACTATCTTCCCTATATTTTAAATCCCTTAAGATCAGACAGGATTCTTCAGTCCAAGGTTGCATGCTGCGTCATTCTGATCCTGGAGATGTCCCCATGTCCTGTAGAGGTTACACGTGTCACTGGCAGCAGTGATGGAAATGCCGTTTTCATTCCCAACCCAACCAGTGCCTGTGGCACTATCTGGGCTGAACTTTGGTGGTAGATGGCTGATGCTCTTTCTTAAGACCATACACTTTCTACTGTAGGAGAGGTGAAAATACCCACAGCAGTGTGTGAGCTGGGCAGTGATGCAGTACTTAGACAGAAAAACTTTATGAAACATGTTCCTGAAAATGTGGGAGGGTGAAATAAAAGAAAACAGAAGGCATGCAGGCTCTTTTCACTGAAGATTTGATTCCCACCTTGGTTCTGCTGCTGCAGAAATTAGGACCATGGTCCCATGGCCTCAATCTTAGAGTGAAGGGATTTGTTATAGACATTTAAAACTGGAAAAACAGAACTTTGCTGTTAGGATGAGTGTGGTGCTTTGGAAGCCAAAGGTGACCATGTGTGCTGCAGAGCAGGTGAGAAGAGATTGTATCCAAACAGATACATTTATCTTTAAAAAATAAGTAAAAAAATTCATTTTGCTTTGGCAAAATGAAAACTTTATCTCTAATGTTTCTGCCAGATTCTTCAGCTGACATTTTTTTTTAGATACTGTGTGACTCTGGTCCTCCCATTTTCCAGTGCAAACTGGAAGGAGCTCCTCAGCTGCTGTAGCACTGGTGGAAGTGGGAATGCAGTCAGTCTGAAAGGAGGTTTTTCTGTCACTCTCAGATGTACGCTTCTGTTACTGGGGTTTCTTATCAGAAAATGCACAATAGCACTTGAGTGTACGAAAACGAGCGCTCCCACCAAATGTCAGTCACTGCTGATAACAGGAGTTCAGTAGCAAAAACAAGATGTTAGAGCTTGTTTATCTTCTGGCTGCATTGTAACTGTCCCTTCTGAAACACAGACCTGCAGCCAGACAGGCTCTTGCAGCTGCCCTGTAAAACACAGGTTGGGTGGTTGGGTTTGTGTTCCAGGGAAGTGTGTGGATCCAGAGGAGCAGGGGAGGTGGCAGTGGCCCACCCAGGAGGAGTCAGAGGTAGTGGTGTTGTCTGTTCACCTGTCCAAGCGCAAGTGTCTTTATCTGGGAGGCTCTTCCCTGTCCCTTCAAAAGACCATTTTGTACCCGGTTGCACCATAAGGCAGTTTCTACTTTGAGGATTTTTAAAGCCATTAAAAAAAAAAGAAATCTGTGTTCAAAGCAACCCTCACCCAAAGGCTGGGCTGGAGGGAGTTGGGCCGTTTGCCCTGGCATGGCCAGAGGTGGGAAAAGCACAATAAATGGGAAAAACACCATAAATGAGAACATCTGCGAGGTGCACCCAGTGATGGACTCAAGTACTTACAGGTGATAGAAGCAGCAGTTTGAAGCATTAAAACACAAAAATCCAACTTCCCTTCTGCCTGATGCAGAAAACTGGGTGCTGTGAAGAGCCAGTTTTGCCTCTGCTGATACCAAGAGCTGACCTAACCGTGATGGATCAAACAATTTCCATGTGTGCTCCTGGGCGAATGCCACAAGGACAGGTCAAGCACTGTCTGTGGCACAGTCAGAAAAGTCTTTGCTAAGCCTGGTTTGGAATTGCATTGGATTTATCATCCTACCTGTGAGCATTTGTTTGCAAATCATTTTACAGAGTCAGTGCTTTGGTTTGCAGGAGAGCAGAGCAGTGAGTCACAGCACAAGCTGGCACTGGCAAAACCTCTCCATGCTGATGAGCTGCACCCAGGAAATGTCTCCTGTGCCTGGGGGAACTGCACCCCAGCCATCCTCCCCTGCAGCTTGTCAGATCCTTGGTGAGCTGGCAGGGAGTGTGGAGTGCCATGTGAGACAGGTCACACCCGGGCAGAGCTGGAGGAACTTCCCCAAGTGTCATCTCCAGCGCAGGGAGGCAGCAGCAGCATCCCTTCACCTTGTCTGGCATTTTTAGGGAATGAAGGTGTGCTGCTCCATCCTCAGGAGGAGCTGGTGTGCCTCTCCACAGGGGAGCACTGCTGGCTGCCCAGGTGAGGTGCTGGGTCAGTGTCCCTGGAGCAGTGTGGAGGTGCAGCAGTGATGAGCAGTGTCCCTGGCACTGCCCCATCCTTGGGCTCAGTTTTCATGTGCCTGTGGACAGCAGGAATTGTGGCTGCTGCTCTGCTCCCTCGTTCATTTTGCAGGTTGGCTCACAGTGCTCTTAATGTGAGGCTCATAATGCTATTTAAAAATCACTTTTCAAGGAAACAAATGTGCTTTCTGTGAACTGACTGCACGTGTTTATGTAGCAGATAGATTAATATGAGGGGGATCTTTTCACCACCCGGTGAATTACAATACTAAGATAAGTGATGTTATCTTTTAAGGCAAATGTTTTTGTGTACTAATACCTTATCAGACATTATACCAGCAAAAAAAAGTTCCTTTTCTGAGGCTGATAATACAAAGCCTTATGCATGTGCCTGTCTTGAGTGTTGCTTAAGAACAGTGAAACAATGAAGGCATTTGAAGACTATTAGCACAAAATGAGCTCAGTCATTGATTTTATTTCACTTAGTGTTTTAAAGGAGGTTGTATGCTTGCTTCCCACAGCACATATTTGATGTCCGTGACGCAAGTTTGCAAGTGGTTTGGTTTGAATCCTGAGGAAATAAATGCACTCAGGATCCCATTCTGCAGCAGTTGTGATGCTCTCCCCAAGCGATCAGGCTGGGTTGGGTGAGGGCAAGCTCCTAATGCTAGCTGAAACAGCGTTTCAGCCTCATCAGTGAGCAAAATCCCACACTTGTCACTCAGAGAAGCAGCCTGAAAAATGTGGGATATCTTCTCTCACATCAGTTTTAACAACCCCTCTTGCAAGTGGAATTTTGCACACTGGAATAGTGTTTGGAGATTCATGGTCTAAGAGGGTACCACGGTGTGAAATACAAATCTACAGTATTTTAGTTGTGAAAACAGCAAGCAATATTAGAGTTCTGCAAGTATCAACTAGTTTAGGCTATCCTTATGTTGACATTTTTATGAAATACTTTAAGAGTATTTTTCTATGAGTACCCATAATGGTTTTTGTACGTTTGAATTAATCATATGGGTTAGCGCCATTATCCCAAATTACTTGTGGAAATCTGTAGTAAGAAAACTGAACTGAATATGGGCAGGCAATATTGCTAATAGCATTTAAATTTATGTGGCAAATTTACTAACATGATGTTGAAAAAATATACAGTATCTAATTAGAGAAAAAAAATCCTTCACTTCACAAGCATTTTATTTTATGCAGCAAGGACTGTCATTCCTCCTGTGAAGTTTATGTTGGTTGAAAGCATAAATTTTGCTGATATATATACAGGTTTCTGTTCCCAGTGGTGAACACTGTTACATTTAGAAAATTGACAAAATCAATGGCAGTAAACCAAAGATCAATTTAAATTTCACATTTAGCTACTTGTTTTAGAGTTTCTCTGAAATTTACAGTCACTAACATGTTTTATGTTTAGAAGAAATAGATGAATACAGCTGCTGCCTATTTGTAGCAATTGTTTCCTAAATCTCTGAACTGAAAATACATAAATGCACATATAAAATTACACATATGATATAATAGACATAACATCACTCCTCTGCCATATAATTCTTTGCAGGTTTTTTTTTCTTATCTGTTGAAAGCATTAGAGAATGGCCACTAATAAGTGTTATAAAAGTAATGAATAGTAATTGTTTTAGATACTCAAGCTTTCGAAGCTATTAATTTACTCTCCCATTCTGCAATAGTTGTCACTCTAAAATCAGGTCACTATAGAGGTAAGAATCTATAAATATAGTGCCTGTGTCATATCCCATCATTTCCAAAAGGATCATGCTCTCCGTCTGTTTAAGAGGTTTACATATTCCTTATAATACATGTATGATAAATTAAGCACTCTTTTCTGGCCCCCTTTAAATGGAAGAAATTGAAAACACAATAATGATATAATTAATTACGGTCTTATACATGCAGAAAAATTACACCTTTTTCGATTAGTGTGAAATATAAGTGTCAAATCAGTCATAAAATCCTGATCAATAAAACAATAATAACGATGTTGTTAAAAGCGGACCTAGAAAGGTGTTCATGGCAACGTGTTTTAGGGGTTAGAAACCCTTTTAAAATAAACGGATTTCATCTTTACACTATGTCATCTAAATCATTACAATGTTTGTGTATACAATTATCATCAGACGATAAATTGCAGCTATTGAATGGATTAAGTTTGAACTGTTTGACCTCATAAATCTGGGTTTGTCATAGCTTCAGCAAATGCTTGTGTAACAATCAGTTGATTACATGGCAGAGCAGATGTATGTATGTTAACTGGAAAATATGAAAGGATCAGGGTAATTCAAAGTTCATTGGAAGAGGTTTATAAATGTCTGACAATATCATGTTAACACGTTCTCCATATACCTTTCTAGTTGGTATTTTTTTCTATTGTATTTTTTTCTCCTATTTTACTGTGGGATTTATGGTTAATAGAAAAAAAATCATAAAACTAAAACTAAAATCTTGAAATATTTGGAAGAGAATTTAATGGAGCAGTGAAATATTTTGGCAGGATCTAGTGAGACATATTCTAAAAACTTCATTAAAAATGGACCAAATAGCAATCGTGAGTAAACAGCCTTTTGGAAAAAAGTAGACACACATACTTGAAGTGGAAAAATGGCATGAAAAAGCATGAGGCACTTGACAAAAGAGGAGCTATGGATTTCTGCAGGATTATTTTAGTCTATGGGTCATATCCCACAGATTATGGATCTGTCTGATGTGGTTCACCTGAAATAAGCATGGGCAGAAAATGAAGGGAGACCAGGAATTTAGCTGCAAATTTTTCTTCTTGTGTTGGAAGGCCAGTCTTTTTTTCAGTAGTACTGATAATCAAGAGAAGGGAGCAGATAAAAATAGTTGATATTGCACACTAACACTTAACACTATGCATAAATAATTTGTTATTGGACCAATTTTTTTTAAAAAACTGAATGCTTTTACAAAAAATTTCCCTGTGCACACTAAAACTGTGTCTCTTCCTCTGGGTTTTCATAAGAAAAGAAAAGAAACAACCACACCTTTGAATACTTATTATACGTAAATAAAGCTCAAATTATTGCATATGATGAAATATTTTCTAGGCTGGCATCAGTTTGTGAAATCAGCTCAAAAATTATGATAACATGATGGTTTCTCAGAATCCCACCAGCACTAACGGCAGGTTGGACCGATTTTTGAAAAAATCCTAAGCTTTAACAAAGCAATTAGATCTCTATGCACATCTGGATCAAAATTGCTATGTGATTTTTGGCCATTTCAATAACATCTTAGTTTTTGACATACAAAAAATATTTCTTGAGTATTTCATTAAAAGACTTATATACTTTTTCAAGGTCAAATTTAGCTTAATTTCATGTTAATATTTTTAAAGAATCTCATGTTCAAATCAGACCTTTCTATGGTAAAATATTTGAATAAACCCAGAAGAAACTTTTTTGTTGTTGTCGTTTAAGTATTAAATTATTTAGTTTTGGCTCCCACATGAAAATGATTCTTTTCCCCCTTAGCTTCTTAGCTGACTAATGTAATATAAAAAATCCCAGCTCTTTGAATAAGAAGAGACATGTTCAGAGTGCACACCCACCAAAAGGTATGTGTAGTGTAAGTGCATTCTGCGCTATCCACGTCTCTTCCTATTTTTGTTCAGAACACCTTTGAAAAAAGGTTTTCCTCTTTGTGAGAAATACCGTGCTTAACAAGTGTCACTTGAAATTACTATTTTTATATGCTTCTGTGAGAAATATTTGCAAGTAGTGCAATCATGCTGCTCTTTTTGAACAGGTCTGCTCTGCCCAGGCTTCAGATCAGGGACTTGAAGGTTGGTGTGGGGACAGCCTTTATGTCATAACATGCCTTTTATTGTGAAAACCTTCAAAATCCAGCCAGGTTATACACTGACAGAAATTGCAGTTTGCACTTGAGTGACAAAGACTTTGATATTTAGCAGCTCAGATTTCCATATGTTCTGTCCTTGTGGAGCACAGGCAGAGCCGCTGCCCCTGCACCGAGCCAAACCCATCCATCCCCTTCCCAGCTCTGGGGCAACTGCACCCCCAGGCTAAATCAGAATATATTCCCATAGCTGTTCCTAAATGTATTTAATTTATTAGTGAAATATCAATGATAATTAAGAACTAATTTAAAAAATTTTAATACTGAAGTCTCACTGCAGGAATTTTCCTTTGTCGTTTATGGTTCCCACAGTGTTCCTATATGGTTGTCTCTCTTCTTAGCTCAAAATTTATCTGCCTTTAAATGCTGAAGGCAGATTCTCCCTTTGAGGAAGATCCTTAGGATGTAAATTGTCATTACTCCAAGAAAATCAGTTAAGTGACACTTTTCACCAGCGGAGGAAATTGCTCCCAAATAATACCTTGCTAAATGCAACAGGAACCACTCTACTGGGAAATCTCCCTGTTGTTGGTATAGGTGTCTGTGTGAAGTCCCTTACAAAGTACCTGGGATTGATTGTTTGTTTGCTTAATTTTTCTGTTCACCTTGTGGCTGTGGAAAGGTTAATTTGTAAGGCATCACAAAGTCATTTCTCTATAGCTGTTGAAGTAGAAGTCTGCTTGAATTTGTGCCACTCCTCCCCATTTAAAAATGAAAAAATAAACTGTCACAGAGATAATGTTGTGGTATCACTTGAGTTGCCAGTGAACAATAGTCTATATCATAAGAAAAAAATACACATATTTTGCCACAAGCCTCTGATCAGTAGACACTCCACACAGAATGAGCATAGCAACTACATTATCTTTCACCCTGAGGTTGAGGTCATTGTCAAGGATTTGAGGACAAGCTTGTATTGCAGCTGCCTGCATTTAGAGCTGTCAGAGCTTAGAAAAACCTGCCTGATGGACACGTTCTTGTTTTGTATTAATTTTTTTTTAAAGCCCTGCAATCCTATGGGAGATTTAATTAAGACCAAGCACAGAAATCTCCAGGAAAAGGATAGCACCTTTAAGTACCTGCAGTTGTTTTTCATTCCAGTCCCGTGAACTCCTACAACCGAATTTAGTGTAAGAGAAAGCAAATGACTAATGAACAGCACCTACTCTCCAGAGCAGCTCCCCATTCTTTGCTGAAAGGCAAAGGCTGGCTAGACATCCAGCTTTGGTGGGGCTTGTTTCACGGATATTCAGATCTCAACAAAACAGCTCGCTGGAGCCCTTAACTGTATTACAATTGGCCTCTTAATGAACAGATGAACTTTTCTTTTCACCGTTTCAAGTCTGTTATCCAAGACTAAAGGGTAGCGTGGCTATTTCATTTCTGACCTGCCTAACATATAATTAGAAGGTTCCTGGAGGTACTTATAATTGAATTATGGGTTGTTTCATGAGCATTCTTCCTAGTAGGTAGGGATGTAAAAAGCAAAGCTCATCTGGAATGCATGCAGGGAAAGCAGATGATTTAGTAGGTCTGTATATTGCCTGAAATATTAGATTACAAGTATGAGTCAAAAAAATCCACTGGTTAAAATTTATTTTTATTAGGAAAATTATCCTAAGTCTAAAGCACCAATTTCTGTGACAGTATAACTGGATACAGCTCGATTGATTTTAGTGAAGCTCTACTCATTTATACCTACCTCAGGTTAGAGAAGGGTCCAGTGAATTAGTCCCAGTCACATATTTTTCAGACATGAAACATTCAGCTAATCTCTTGGAGCCCTGTAATTGGCTAACATAAAACATTACTGGATGATTAAAATTACAGTTGACTTTCAGATTTGTTGTCAAGTAGATTTGAAATGTGGGGAAATAACTTAAAGGGTCTCTTTTGCTCTTGCTCCCCCATGTTTATGGATTGATTGTCAGATGCACAGCCCTTGTAAGGGAGCAACTCATGATTGCTCTCAGCAATGCATGTCCTTCACCTCCTGTGGAAACTGCTGCTCTCAGTGCATGGACAGGATTATTTAGATAAATGTCAGCTTGGAAAATACAGGAGTATTAGTAGAGGGGAAGGACAGCACCTTTCAGATATGACCAGCATTGTCCTCTGCATCGTTGTGGATTCAGTTTTGGTGGAGGTCCCAGCTCCTCTCTTTTAAAATGCTGCCAAGCAAAAAATTTCACTATCTGTACTTTAACTATAGATAGCTAAATAACAGCCTATTTCATCCTGTCAGGGATGCTTTTGGAACAGGAACAGTTACTGTTCAGACATCAAGAATACCTGCCAAATAGCCTTGATTTGTTTAAAACAAAACCAAAAATTCCCTCCACTTTTATCTAAATATGAACTTGTCTTTTCTCATCCAACTCCCTTTTAGTATATATGTGCTATTTTACCCAAGATATAAATCGGGCAAAAGACTGAAAAAAACCACATAAATCAGAATGTTCCCCTTCCATGGCAATCTCTGCATAAATGTGGAGAAGGGGGGAGGGTTGAGAACTAAAAACATTGACCTTTCCAGCTGCAGAAGAGGCAAAATTAAGTTCTGAGGTCACAATGTGCTGCATGATGGAATAAGGGTCAAGGAGCCACTCCCTACAGCATTACCTATGTGCTGGGAGCCATCGTGATGGCTATTTGCAATCTCTCATTTAGAAACAGGCCAGTCTTAGTCTTTAATTTAGAATGTCATATTTCATGAATTTGTAAATGATAGCAAGAAAGCCTNGTTCCACATCCACGTTCTGAAAAAACAGAAATCAAGTGCACCCCTCTATTTTAGCATGTACATTACACTACCAATCCAGGAGCAGGTCTCCAGCAGTATTTTCCATAAAGTGTGCCAAAGACAATGTGGAGAAAAAAGCAGCAATGCAAAGTAGAAAAAGAGGAGTATGAAATGGTAGAAGAGTAAAGATCTTGCCTCATGTGCAATGTTAAGATCACAAACAGAGCAATTCACCCTATTGATCCATACCTCAAAGAGGATGGGAAATACCCATGAGATTCCAAGCAGAATCTCGTTTTCCCATGAGAAATGATGCAGCTTTTTCTGTTCTATGTTTTTGGGCACATTTGTATGTCTAATGGGCTGTCAAAGGAGAAGTTGTCCGC
>VYZR01020403.1:10032-23560 GCA_013400675.1 Oxylabes madagascariensis | reverse complement strand
CATTTTCAATATGGACAACTTCTATCACAGCAAAGACTTAGGTTATAACCAAATATTTTGATTTTCCTCTAGCTGAAGAAGACCTTTTCTTAAGCCCGCTTCTGATTTAATTTCTGAGATATGCAAGAAGGCAGTTGCTTGTTGACAGAAAGTACTACAGTGTCATCTAATCAGATTAATTTTGTTTCTGCACAATAAGAAGATATCCATAGGAGCTCTCTTTCCATGTCTTTGGCACTGCTGAAAGAGGTGGAGGTNTACCAAACTCTTTTAGACCTCAAGATGAATTACTCTGCCCCTAAATTCCCCTGTTTTGTTTTTCAGTCTGAGCCATGTCAGAATGGTGGCAGATGCATTGTCACTTGGAATGATTTCCATTGCAGCTGTCCAGCAAATTTCACTGGGAAATTTTGTGAAGAGAAAGTCTGGTGTGAAAGTGACCCATGTCCTGAAGCCACCACCTGCATAGACGTTGTGGCAGGATATGTGTGTAAGTTCTGTTCTCCTGCCTGTGTGTTGGTAAAATCCCCCCATTCCCTGTGTATAATCAATGTTCCCAGTTTGTGCTGTTGAAACAACACAAACACCTGCTGCAAGGGGGACACGGCGTGGTGTCCAGGTACCCACAGCTGCAGGCAGCCCTGGGTGTGACAGAGCACAGCTGAGGAGTAAGAATTGCTGCCTAAGAGCTGGATATTATTACAGGAGGTGCAGTTGTAAACAGGAAGAGCTTTAAGGCTGCCAGCAGCTCGCCTGTAATCCTGCTCACACTAAGCTTAGGGGTTCTTAGGGAGAGAACCTGCCAGGGGTGTGCCATTGGTCTGGCTCAAACAGGACACCAACTGTCTTTGAAATCCCTCGTGCTCTCCCCCTTTATTTATAGGTCTGGCCAATGCAACATTTAATAGTTACGCTGCCATAGAATTTACCTCCAACACACTGACCAGTAGTTATTGTTGGATCTGGCTCACTGCTGCCATAGCCTTCCCCAAAGGAAGGGAAATGGGACTGTTACAAAGAGCTCAGCCCTGTAATCTTGTAAGTGCAGGTTTGACTGCAGTCCAGGTTTCAGGTTGGTGAGAAAAATGTCCTTCCTGAGGGAAGTGCTAAGGTCAGAAATAGGCTGATGTGCCGTCAGTGGGCTTCTANCAGTTTTGAAAAATTCTGGAAAGAAGACTGTTAGACTTTGTGGTTCAGTAAAAACAACACCTTGAGAGTTGAGTCCTCTGCCTCTGTTCTCTCTTACCTCTCTCTATGTATTTCTTAATATTGCTTTGTTTCATTTTATTACTGTGCTGTGAAATACTTGGTTTACTTTGGCTTGCAGCTTCAATATTTTTGGTGTCTTCTTCATATCATAAATTTCACATAAATAACCATGAATAAACTTGTTTTTCTTCCCTGTCACTATTTACCTCTTGATGAGCTAATAAGATATTGCACAGTTCTAGGCCATTAACAGTAAAAAATGGCCCAAGAAATAGACGGTAATTTTCTGCTAAGCTAAAATGACTTCAGAATTTTTGTCATTCTTTTCTCAGTTGTAATCAGATTGTTTCATGGCAGCATTTCCTTTCCATCGCTGTTGCTCAACGTTCTTGTTCTTTTTGAAACCTCAGCAGCAACTTTAAAAATAATCACCCAAAAGATTTGTACCTTAGAGAAGAAAGGCTGTTAGCAAAATGTAGTGAAAGTCAGAAACATAGCAAAATACAGACTTTAAAGCACCTAAAATAGTGTAGCCCAATGTTAATAAATCACCTTACTTATTGTATACCCTTTTTTTTTGGTAAAACAGACAAAACGATTAACCAAGTTGTATCTTTTCCAATTGTATTTAAGGCAAATTGTTTAGGCAGATAGATTTTTAGTTAGTAATCGGGTTTAACAATTAAGGCAAATACTTGCTTGGCCACCATTAGCATAAATAAATATTTATGGTGTGCTTGTACAGATACCTGCTGCATGCTTCCCTTGTAGCCAGTTCACACTGTATGTGTATGCATATATGTGTATGTACAGTTTGATACATGTGTGTATCATATATTTGTGTCTTGGCTTATGGAGAAGACAACGCATCTGGAGTAAACCTCAGGCACAGGACTGCCTTTCAAGAGAAATAAAATGGCTTAAGATTAATATGCAGATATTAATTAGAGTGTACTGAGGCAAATGGTCTAGTTTTGTCTCTCAGAGCTGTTGCTGCTAGTGCTTTGCAGGTACCTGCATTGATTAGATGCAGTTCACACATTTTGAGCTTATCCTTTAAACCCACTTGCCAGCTAGCAGCTTTTATTTTTACAAAACAATTACATAACAAGGAAGTAGCTTCAGGGTAATACTTGGAGGGCATACCAGCACAGGCTAGCAGCTTCAGCCCCTGCTTTCAAAATTGTAGCTATTGAGTTGTTCTTAATCCTTCAAAGTCAGGTAAGTTTCTTCATGAATTAAAGAACTGGCTTGGTATCTATTCTGATACTTTTGATGCTTTTCTAATGACAAGTGTCAGTTATCTCTCCTTCACAACTATTCTACTTACATTGGTGGTCTCTGTAGACTTTCTTGGGTTGAGCTGTACCTATCTGACATTTTGATTTTATTACAAGTTTATTTAACTGTAGGTAGTTTAGTTTTTTTATTTTTAAAAGAACCTAGTTGGTGCCTTCTTCCTGTTGCTACTTCTGATACAGACATTAGTGACTTTTCTGTCAAGGTCCCAGGGGAATTGCTGGGGGAAAAAAATAGTTAGCACTGATAACCCTTAGGAGACTTGGTATGATCCTTGGTACTGTCATTCTGAGCCTTGCACTTTGGGTTTGGTTGTTGGTATTTGCTGTGCCAGCACTAAGTTCTCCAGAAGTTTGAAAGAAAGAAGCAATCACTCTAGCTGGTGCTTCACCTTCAACCAGCCCCATTTCCATAAACTTCTTACTTGGGATTTCTTCTGTTGTGTGAAAAAGGAGCTCAAGATTGACTCTGGTGTCAGTCACATCAAATTTGGTATCACGGTTATGATGGCCGCTGTGATGAGACCTGCGTGGGAGCCTCATTGGCAAGGACTTGAATTTGGTTTGCTGTAGCAGCGTTGCTGGGCACTGCAACTGTCTGTCTTGGGAGGAAGAGAAAGCTACAGATGGAAATTTTGTTTCTTGTATTACCAAGGCATGTGGGAGCAGGGGAAAAGATTACCTGCAGCAGGCACTGGCAGCTGGAGAATGCTCAGGGAAGCACCCACAAGCTCTGAGCCTGATACCAGCAGGGTTACTGGGCCTGCTTTGGCTAGAGCAGTCTTTGAAGCTCAGCTGGAGGCCTGTCCTGCGCTGAGTCGGACATGAGAAATCCTCTACATGTATTCTTGCACTTGTCTCTGCTGCTGCACTAAGGGGGAATGCAGCTCCCTGTGCGGTTGGACTATGGCCAGCAGTAGCATCTGCATCCACATTGTCCCATAGCTACAGCACCACCTAAGTCCTGCTTTGGTAAGCTTTCTGTTGCAACTGTGGTAGCCAGAGTATGGTTTTAAATTGAAGTTTTGAATATGCTGAATTGGATTGGACTGGTCAGTGGCTAAATGCTGACATGTAGACTTTCACAGAGCTGTGAAAAGTAAATCCTATATGGGTGGAAGGACTGTAGAATGGAGGACATTCCATAGTTGATGTATGGCAGGAAACCCTTACAGCATATCTGAGGTCCAGTCTTCAGAAAGGAGAGCAGGCAATATTGTGCATGGACGTGAAAGTACAAATGTTGACAGTAAATTACTTTCCATCTAAAGCGATCTCAGCAGGGGTAGAAATAAGCTAGGAGGTGGAGATAGTTTTGGTTTTTTTTATTTTTATATTGTATATTTTATATGTTTTTATATATTTTTCTATTTTTGAGAAAACTCAAGGGAGAGCTTAAGATTAAAAAGGGTGAGGAGGGCAGGCAGGACTAAACATTGAAGAGAAGCAGGAAGATCGGAGAGAACTATGCATGAAAAACAGAAGGAAAGAAAGATTGCCAGAGACAGTGCGGCATGGAACAAGCTGTGGCAGGGTCTCAAAGCAGTTACCCTTCCCTTCCTTTCTCCCTCCCCTGGTAACCATTTATGTTTTCTGAGGTTTTTGTTTTGTTTTAATTTGTGTGAGCATGTGTGGAGTGTGTTTCCACATTTAAGTCACCACTGTGCACTGCAGTAGCTGTGTACTCCAGCAATTCAGCTCTTCATTCTCTAATGTTGTCCTCACAGCTCTACGTCTCTTGACAGTAATGTGGTACCCAAGTCTGTTAGCCTGCAACTGATGGAATCACTCCTAACCTAAAATGATGTTTTGGAAGCAGGTTCTGAAAAGTTGTTTTACCAGAAAGTATGTGTGAGCCTGGCAGACAGAGAAATCTGTGTCCTGGGAATGTGGCATGGTTGTGCCCAGACACTGCTAACATGTGGATACTTTTGAATATATTTAAATGTATATGTGGATGTCAGGACAATCAAGGCCTGACTTACAAATTATTTAGGCTCGTGATTTATTAATTACTTGGTGTAATTTTTGAAACTGATGGCAGATGTCTAGTGAGTTGTGCTTTTGATGTTGGTCAGTGCTTGAGATGGAGGTCTTGGGTGTGATTCCCAGGTTTCCTGATGAACCACTGAATGTCTCAAAGGCAGGCTGTTCAGCTTGGCGATGGCAGTATTGTTCATGCAGGGTGCCTTTACTTTGGGAACCATCTTGCTGAATTCAGGGATCAGGTCCAGGTCTTGTTTTATTAGGAGAGATTCTGCTACCTCTTTGGAAATGTTGGGTAAATTAAATGTTTATGATGCCAAATGTTTTTTCTGTAGTAAATCTGTAAATATTTTTTCAAAATCCAGTATGGAAGTGTTCTGACCCAATAATCTTCTCTAATCTTAGCAGGACTTTACAGACTCCAACCCAGGTTCCGGTGGTTGTTTCTCCTGGAAATCAGCAGCTGCATACTGTAACACTCCAGACAGTGCCTCTTACTACAGTGATAGCCAGCACAGATCCAGCCTCAGTAACATCAGCACAGAAATTCATTTTACAAGCCATTCCTACTTCCCAGCCCATGACGGTTCTTAAAGAAAACATCATGCTACAGTCTCAGAAGCCAGTCTCACCTCCTTCCTCGATTGTGCTGAGCCCAGCACAAGTTCAGCAAGTGCTCACCAGCAGCGTGCAGACAATTTGCAATGGAACAGCCAACATGGCTTCATCTCCATCCTTCAGTGCCACCACCCCTGTGGTGACGTTCTCGCCCAGCAGCTCACAGGTGGTGTCTCAGCCGTCGGGCACGGTGATCACTTCGGTCATTAAAGCACCAGACACGAAGCAGATTGGCCTGCAAGAAGAGGAAAAGGAGGAGAGTGACAAAATAGAAGATACTGAGCAGTCAGAGCAGAGATTCCAGCAGCAACCATTTGTGATGGTAGTGTCCAGTTCAAATAATTTCCCATCTAACGTACAAGTAAAGCAAGAAAATGAGCCATTGGAACCCAGTTTGTATTGATAATTAAATATTTTTTAAAAAAAGACCCTGTGGATGATTATTTTCATAAATGTGATGGGACCTTTTTCAGTTATGTATATATGATTTGATTCTGAAGCATGATGTTGCAAAGCTACTTAATTTCTGCAGTTAATTCTTAGAATTCATGCTTTAGGATGGATTTTGATTTTCTGTTAATTGCTAAATGTTATCATATAAATAAAATTATATATTACTCATTTTTCAAAGCACAGGCATGAAGGAACATGCTTTTTATGCTATGAAGACTTTCTCCTGATGTTGTTGGCCAAAATTTCAAACTTCTCTCTTATTTTGTTGTGAGTCTGTTGCCGATTTACCTTACAGTAATGTTATTGTAACCTTTTCTGTTTAATCTGTATGTGTATCACCTTTGGAAGCAGCAGTTAGTTTTAGTAAGACAGTTTCATTCCATGTGTTTGAATTTTTATGATCAAGTATCTGTTTCATATCAGTGAATGACATCTGTTTTAGATTTTGATAACCAGGTGTCCTCTTGCATTTTTTGCAGCACAAGCTCTTGTGCGTGCAAAATTGAGTATACACTCCTATTGAGAGTACTCGAAACATATATTCCAGTAATGGACAATGCCATGTCTATATTTTATATGAAAACATCAGATCTATTTAATTACAGAAGCTAACGGCATCACTACAGGTGCAAATGTTTCATGCCATTTTGCAACTCTGAAGCTTAACAATCTTGCTTTCTACTTCAGATTATTTTGTAAGGGGGGAGGGAAATTAAATATATACAATTTATGCAGGTTTTTGGAGATTAATACTGCTAAGAGTTCTTGTTTTTGATTGTAAATACTGTATATTCAATGTTGCAGGGAAGTTTTTCAGCTAATTTTTTTCCATACAAATTTTTGATAGATGCAAATAAGATCAATAAGATCGTTATGTTTAGAGGTCTAATGTTATATGTATTCATATTACTGAGTGACTTTGTATTTAAAGACAAATTTCTAAATGATGGAGCCCATTGAACCTTGGGTCCTTCTTTTGTATTTTTAATTGGTTTATTATGAAAATAAATCAAATGGAAAAACATTTTTCTGTATTTACTCCAAAATGTTTTTTATTATGATAATGTTTTGGCAATCATCATAAATAACTAAAATACACTGAGAAGCAGGACAACGTGATTAGTCAGTGTGGGTCTGTGGTGACACATGAGCAATTCACAGATCACTTCTGAACAGACTTGAATGCAGCCAGGGTGCTGTCAGTATCCTTTCAAACAGCAGTAATGTATGTTTTTGTAGCTGAACTGAAGGTTGAGCTAAATCCACAAACTGGACTTAAACTTCTCCTTTTCCATTACTTCTCAGTACGTTACAGACAAACAACACAAAATTTTGAGCTTAATTTGCAAAGCTTGTAGCTTGTATGATACAACTGACAGCCCAAACTATCAGGGCTTCAAAAACTTGCATGTGGCAGTGTTTAAGCAGAGGATAAGTTAATAAATATGCCTGGTATTGTGATTCTATCCGTATAAAATGAAAGGGAATGACTTTCTATGATTGAATTGATGCTGGAGTTTTCTTGAGTGGTTGGTAAGGTTAAATATAACTTTAAGCACTAGTACTAGAAAAACTAATAGGAGCAGAACTGTGGCAGAGAGAGTATGGTCTTGCTGCTTCACAGAGGAAACTCTACAAACTATTGAACAAGCAGTTCTGTGCCACAGCTGCCGTGTTAGTTCAATGTTTCTTCTCTCTGACTCTTCACAGTCAGGCTTCCACCTGCAAACCCAGCCCTCACTCCATTTACAGGAAGGCTGGTCATACCCACACCGGTGGTTGTTTATCTGGCAGCGCTCCCTGCAGCTGGGGATTGCTGGCAATATTCTCAGGAATGTGGATAAGCATTGTGGAAGCGTATCTGGTAACAGTCCTCATCCCGAGAGCTATGTTAGACTCACAGAAGCACTGGAGAGGGAGGCTAGTTTTTTTAATCCAACTGTCAAATAGGGATGTTTTCCTATACTACAAGTATGTCATAATTCTAGGACATCTGAAGTGATAGTGCTTGACTGACATTAGTGTTTTTAGATACAGGGAAGTTGCTTTGGTGTTTACTGGAGATGTGGAGGGGGTTAAAAAAAACTGAACCATAAGGTTACAGCTTCACCAACAAAACTTCATGCCATAGATGCAGCTATTACACATAGAAAATGATTTGTCAGTTTTATTTATGTCAGTGGGAGAAATGGAGAAAATCTCCAGCAGCAGTAGTGTGTTTCCAGCAGCAGACTGTTGTGTAACAGACAGTAAATGGAAATCACTCCCTCCCCATATCCCTTGGGCTCCGGTGTGCCAGCTGGGTGGATCTGTACTTTGAACTCTCTTTGGTATGGCAGAGGAAGGAAGAAGCTGGAGTAAATCATGAAACAAGGGCTCACATTGGGAGTTTGAGCAACCCCTCCCCTGTCACAGCTGCTTTTGTGCCTGTGGCAGCAGCCAAACAAAACATGACAGCTAAAATCCCATCCACTTCTGAGTCAGAAAATAAAAATTGAGGCCACAGTTCTTTTCCAAACATATGTGAAGTCACGGAGGAGAAAAAGGCACTTTTTTTTATTTCAGAGGCATTTCATGGAAGGAAATGCCATCCTCCTCCTCTGGAGGAAGAGGATGGAGGCCTCAGGCTGGCTTTGGGGAGCCCTGTCCACCACCCTGTTGTCCTGAACATGGGTTGGGTACCTGGTGCACAGCACCAGCTCACACACTGAGAGGAATTTCAGGGTTTTATTCTGATTTGCACAAAGTCGGGAGCTAGGTGGTGACCCACAAAAGGCTTGTTCTCTAATTACTAAAACTTCACACTGGTTATAAATTTTAACAAACAAAGGCATCAGCCTTCGTTGGTTACAGATTATATAACTTTTCCCATAATTAGTACTCTAACCCCTATTGCTGGTGGTATCATAAACTGCACCAGGGAGGTTTAGGTTGGACATTAGATACTGCAGATATTGGAACGGGCTGCCCAGGGAGGTGGTGGAGTACGGCAATACGGGACTCGGCCTGGTTCACATGGTGCTGTTCAGTCAGGGGCTGGGCTCGATGATCTCAGAGGTCATTTCCCNGGATCTGTACTTTGAACTCTCTTTGGTATGGCAGAGGAAGGAAGAAGCTGGAGTAAATCATGAAACAAGGGCTCACATTGGGAGTTTGAGCAACCCCTCCCCTGTCACAGCTGCTTTTGTGCCTGTGGCAGCAGCCAAACAAAACATGACAGCTAAAATCCCATCCACTTCTGAGTCAGAAAATAAAAATTGAGGCCACAGTTCTTTTCCAAACATATGTGAAGTCACGGAGGAGAAAAAGGCACTTTTTTTTATTTCAGAGGCATTTCATGGAAGGAAATGCCATCCTCCTCCTCTGGAGGAAGAGGATGGAGGCCTCAGGCTGGCTTTGGGGAGCCCTGTCCACCACCCTGTTGTCCTGAACATGGGTTGGGTACCTGGTGCACAGCACCAGCTCACACACTGAGAGGAATTTCAGGGTTTTATTCTGATTTGCACAAAGTCGGGAGCTAGGTGGTGACCCACAAAAGGCTTGTTCTCTAATTACTAAAACTTCACACTGGTTATAAATTTTAACAAACAAAGGCATCAGCCTTCGTTGGTTACAGATTATATAACTTTTCCCATAATTAGTACTCAAACCCCTATTGCTGGTGGTATCATAAACTGCACCAGGGAGGTTTAGGTTGTACATTAGATACTGCAGATATTGGAACGGGCTGCCCAGGGAGGTGGTGGAGTACGGCAATACGGGACTCGGCCTGGTTCACATGGTGCTGTTCAGTCAGGGGCTGGGCTCGATGATCTCAGAGGTCATTTCCCCCCAGACTGATTCTGCCATCTCTGGCTGCTCACGCCCGCGGGCGCAGTTCTTCCCTCCCTCTGGGCCAGGGTCCGCTCCTTGGAGGTGGTCCCCATGTCCCACTGCCGCAGTGACCTTTCCCCCCGTTACTGCCCAGCCCTGCCGGTTTCACTCCCGGCGGCTCCCGTCCCGACAGCCAATTCCACCGGCGATTGTCCTCCCTCTTCCTTTAAAACGAAACACCGGCCACGCGTACGCTGCTCACAACGCAACTGCGCAACCGCTTAGTCATCACTGGTCCAGTTACGGCTACCGGTTAACAACCGGGGGAAAAAATGGCAGGATTTGATACGAATCCGCGAGCGGGAGGGGCCGGGGCCGGGGCGGGCGTCGTGCTGCCTATATGGCAAAGAAGGGGTGCGGGGGGAGTAAAACAAACCAACTTTCTCTTCCGTGTAGGTGGATGATAGTTCACAGAAGTAAATCACCTAAGATTTGTGGGTATAAAACCCCTGAGCTTATTGAAGAGATGTATTCCATCTTGGTTTTTATTCTGCCCTGGTCTATTTTTTTCCTCTTCCTATGTATTGTGGGCACCACGACTGATCTTCCTTTCATCTCCACAGAAAATAATTCTTATGTAGTGCGAGCGATCATTCCCTGAAGCACCCTCCCCACGGACGTGGTAGAGTCCCCATCACTGGAGGTTTTCAAGACACGAGTGGGCAGGTTGCTAGATACTCTCGTCTAGGCAGGCTTTCCCATGAAAGGTTAGATGAGATGATCCTTCGAGGTCCCTTCCAATCTGGCCTGTTCTATGTCTTTATCAGTTAACATGTTTTAATGTGTTTTCTAAGCTTATTTTTACTTAAAACAGACAGTTGATGAGAAGACAGAACTGGAGGGTGGAAAAATATTTCTCTCTAATTACTTGGGAGGGGAGAGGATGTAAATGGTACTGCTTAAAGAGAGTGGGTGGTAGAATCATAAAATGATACTAAATTATCTTTCCACAAAGAAAATGGTGAAGCTAAATTTTTCAGTTCTTTGGGGTTTAGGCTGTAACTTGTAGAAATTTTTCAAAAATTAAATGACATTTAAAAACCAGTTTGGAATAGCCAAGTCTATATGGCATAATAAAACTAATTCAAGATCTAAAAAAAAACAAAGTACGTTTCACATTTTGTGCTTGGTGGTCTCTGCATTGGTACATCCCACAGCTCAGAGTAGCATTTTGCGGACTTACGGGCTCAGGTCTCCAGGTGCTGCACCGTGCTTGCATGGTCTTATGTATGGTCTCCATGTTCATGTGCTTAATATTTCTAATCTGGGAGATGATTCTGTAGACATGGTGCTGTGTAATGTTTTCATACCAGGCTAGGCTTCTGTCCAGTTGGCCTGGCATTTCTGCACTGTGTCCTTGGGATTTTTGATTGCTTTAATTCCTGGAGATTGTGCTTTAGCTTTCTGCACCTGGATCTGATGGAATTGAAAGATCATCATCCATTTTTTAATACTGTCTGAATGATAAAGCTGTGAACTCATGAATGACGTCTCATTTTAAACTAAAGTGTAGGCTACTATGTGGAGGCAGAAGGCACCTTTAATTCATGCAAACTCTTAATCAAACTTTCCAGTATATTTAGACACAGATCTGCAATTTGGTCACATGGTAAGGACCTTTAGAGTCAAACTATGCAGAAAGCACATACTTGAGTGTGAGGACGAAGTCTAAGCTTCTTCTGAGTAACTGTTGCTGATGTCATAATCTGGAGTTCCCAGTGCTAGTCCAGCATTACTTGGCTTCTCAAATAGTTTACAGGAGTTACTTGCTTTTGTGTGTGCCTGAGCGAGGTGTGGTGACTTACTGATAAAAAGCACACAAAGCGAAGTTTCACACTGTTGAAAATGCTTGGCTTTGTTTTGCTTTGCTTTGCTTTCCTGGCATGAGGGTTAGTTTTGTAGGAGGATTCATTCATATGTTGCTGGCTCAATCAGTGCATCTGTCATCAGCATAAATCACAGGAAATAATGTTTGAGGACAGAGGTGATCTGTCAAAGCAGTGCCTCTGCACCTGCACGTGCCTGTGATGTTCAGTGTCAGAGTCAGACCCTGCTTGGTTTCAAATGTCAGAAGTACTTCACCTCTCAGCATAATATGAACCAATTATAATATGAGCATTGCCTCATGTCCCTGCCACATGGAACACCTGTAGCCCTGAGTATTTCCATAATGACAGCTGCTTTTGAATGACTCTAAATCTCAGGAAGGCATCGGTACAATTAGATCAAGTTACTGCTGTCTGCTGCCAGCCCCTTTCTTCAGAGACCCCCAAGGATTCAGATTTATGTGCTGTACCTCTACAGAGGTGTGTGTATCTTACAGAGTAAGAACTCGTGCCCCTGCTAGAAGAAGCTGTTCCGGCCCCATAAGTCCTAGGTGGCATAAACACTTTATGTGACACCTCTTAGAAAAAGACACTGGTCTGCATTAGAACTAAGGCAAGTCGTCCTTCCCTTCTTTTTCCTCTGGTTTGGTGGGACAGAGTTTTGGCAACTGTGCTGTACAAATATTTCTGCAGGTTTAAAGCTTGTGCCTTAGCTACTTTCATGCTTGCTAGATTCCAGGTGGAAGTCTGGGTAGAAGTCAGCTTGGCAAACAGAGTTACTGTCCTGTAGCAATGTACTGTAGTCACTTTTGGAAGAAGGACTGGCTTCTAGCAAAGGGAAGAACTTCTCTCACCAATAAGGAGAGAATTGGAGATGCTCTTTCCAGATGTGTGCTTCAAGCCACTGTGATTTTATTCTGTGTGCGAAGTCCTGAACTTTTCTCAGGGAGAGCAATGTGTTATTATTTCAATCCGTATATCCAGTGATTCCCTTAACAAAGGACTACTTTACGCTTACTTCCATTGTGCAGTAATATCTCCTTTGAGCCCTGTGCTCCGTAAATCTTTCATTCTCCTGCTTTTGTGCTCAGCATAAATTGAAACAATCTTTTATGCACTGTAATATGTGTTACATGGTATTTCATAGCACCTTATCTCCACGACTGTTCTGACATACTGTGCATTGACTTCCAAATTCCTAATGCTGCACTGCTCTCTCAAATCCAGCAGACCTGTGTACAAGTATGCTGAAAATGGTAGGAAGGTTTTTGGAAGAGAGAGGATCATCTGTGTTAGACTTCATGTTTTGAGCATTTGAAATCCCGCTTCCTTTGCAGTAAGAAACGGTCTGCTTGAATTTGGTATAATTGGCAGATTCCTTGTATTTCAGGCTCTGATGTTTATTTTTGTGCTTGAGAATTAAGCAACAGGTAAACAGAAATGCCAGTTAGGATTTCATCTTCTGAAATGTCTCTTAATTGACCGAGTTTGATACTCTGTTTGTATGAGGATTTCTGAAGTACCATTTCATTTTTTTATGTGTGTTTACAGGAACTGACAACAGCTTTGGAAAAGAATCCAGATGATGCCGAATGTTATTGTCAACGTGCTTATGCTCACATTCTTCTACAGAAATATGCTGGTAACATCTTCAGTCTAAGAATGCTTTTACAGGTGTATCATAGCATGTGTTTTACAGGAGATGTCTTCAGTCTGAAGCCAAATACAGTAACGAGAGAAAGTGTTATCTGTAACTTAATATGCTGGTTTTGGTCAGTACATAATCATGTCCTTTTCTTAGATTTTGTTACAGCAAAACTTGCTGTGAAATGGGTTTTCTAGAGTCGCAGCTTTCTATTTGATTCCAGTCTAGTATTATCTTGGCAGCTTTTTATAAGCAGACTACTTAGGCAGATTTCAAGATTTTTGCGTTGTGTCTTCCATCATTGTGCTCTTGGTAGAGACTGAATCCTGTCATGGTAGGATGTGATAAGTGGATAATGCCTAGGAAGAAGATTGACTGAATAAGATCTGTTGGTGTTTTTTTTTTTTTTTTCTTTCCAGTAAAAACCAAACCAACAGAATCACACTTAAGATCTAAGCAGAGGATATCACTAAAGAAAGTCATGCTACATCTTACATAAGAGCTCTGCAGATCCATGAGGGATTAATGTGTGGCAGTTGTGGCTAGACTTAATTCAAACAGTGTGATTTGTGTGCAAGCTAAGAAAGATACATAGTGCATCCGAGAAAAATATCACTACT
>VYZR01020401.1:8695-19233 GCA_013400675.1 Oxylabes madagascariensis | reverse complement strand
AGGAAGGGGATTTTTTTTTTTTATTCATACTAAAGTGTAGAGGGGAATTATGCTAACATCAGCTGCAACTTAAACATAGTACTTGCTACCACGGTTTCAAATCAGTGTGAACTTCACTAAAACACCATTCTTGTTTGGGAGTTTCTGGGGGGTTGAATGGAATCCCATGATCTGAGCATTTTTAGAGTGTTTCTCCAAGTCAGGAATGAGAACTAACAGAAAATAGATGGAGGAAGGGGGACAATGCATTTTTCTCATAATACAACCATGGAAGCATCTCTGGAGGCGTGTGCACGTACAGTGGCACATCCCCATCCCTGGCTTAGGGAGCTGTGGAGGAATTCTGAGGCGGGGAGGGCTGTGGGGGGGAGAGAGCGGGAGAATAAACCTCGCCGCTCTAAGAAATCCTGAAAATGTCCATCAGAAACGCAGCGAGCGTTCGGAGGCTGCTGGAAGCGTTCCAGTATCGGAGTCTTTGTCTCCATCCATCAGAGGCACTGCAATCTTTGTGCCCCCAGCTTCAAACAAGGGCTTCACGCTGTCCTTGCAATCTGCCTTTATGCAGCGGAGTGTGGAGGCTTCTAATTACGAGGCCGAGCGGCGCGGCGGGTGGGGAGCCGTGCTGCGCCCCACAGCCGCGCACCTGATTATCCGTTGCTGAGGTCGTTAGAAGGGTTACTCCTGAGTTTAAGCCTGCTCTGCAAGACCCCTAATTATATGCTGCTCTGCAAGTTGCATTAAAAAGAAATTGTTGAAAAGACAAAGGACAGAATAACATTTCCTCCCTCGTCTTCCCCTCTCTCCCCCCCCCAACCCCACGGCACACACAGACACACTCCCCCACCTCTCCCCGCTGGGCCCAGAGCTACTTCTCACGCTTGAGTTGGTGCAAGCTCTGATAAAGCCATTGAAAGATGCAGCGGGGAGACAGAGCGCTCCCAGGGACAGAGGGAAGCAGAAGAGGAAGCCGAAGTAAAATGACCCCCTCCCAGGTAGATACAGCCAGGCGCTGCTTGCTGAAGGAGTTGTCCCACAGAGCAGAATTAGAGAAGAGATTAACCATCCTTTATTGTTTTGTTTCACTTCCTAGGGAGCAATGTAATGTGGTTTCTTCCATCGTGAAAAACCTGCTTCATCTGGAGCTCCAGGAAGCCTGAATCACTATAGATAAGGCATTCAAAGTGCAGTATCCCTTGCACATGCTGCCAGTTCTCATTTTAATCTCCCCAGACATCAAAAAAATTAAAATGTAAAATTCTAAGCTATGCAGTTGAGTGACATGGAGGCTGCATTCGCTGCAATGCAATTTGCAAATCTGGGACATACACACATGTGTCCATTCCTGTCAGAGATAACGGGTTTATGTGTGCTTTCCACGAGCCCATGAAGTGTACCACTAGCAGAGATAGAGAATTGAATGGGTTCTTCATTACCACATGTCTGGACTGCTAATGAAACCAAACCCAGGAATAACAGCACCACTAAATATTTCCAGCACTTCCGGGTGCAATGGTAACGTTTTCACTTTATGGTGGAGATTATTACAGGGGTATCTGCAGTACCAAGGGCAACGTTTTTTTCAAGATTGTTATTTCAAGGGTGGGTGTTTTTATTACTCTCTGCATTCTAGTTGTACCTGAAAGCCTGCGTGGCAGACCAGGATTTCACCACACTAGGTTCTGTACAAAAGTGGCGGGGAAGAAAGGATTCTGTGCTGCAGATGGGGGTTTTTTGAGATGTGGCTATGAAATTTTTTCATTGCTTTTATAGCTGTAGAGAAACTCATATTTGAACAGGAATTTCAAAGTCAAAATGTCAAGGTTTGAGTCACTTCTGCACAGGAGTACCTTGCCTACTCTGTCATGTTGTACTGCGCTCTAATCTGTGAGCTTTAAACCTTGCTCGGTCTCTTGGATATCTCAGCAGCAGTGCTCCGTTGTATGCTCCTTGTTTCTTACTAGTTTGGCTTCATTTCATTCTGGTGCAGAGAACTGGGTTCACTGCCCACCCAAGGCACCAACACCAGGGAACTTCTTGCCCCTCCTGTCTCATGAGACAACTTTTTTCCCCACCCATGTTTTCATGCACTCAGTTTGTGTCTGTGTAGTGAGGAAGGTCCCTGCAGCAATCTCTGGGTTTGCATGGCTAAAGAGAACAGAGGTGCAGCCATGCTGGCAGCACAACACGTTGTTCCCGTGCTTGTGCTGGCATTCCCTCCAAAGCTCTGGCCCAGGCATCAGGGAAGGGTTGGATGTGCTTCTCTTGGTCACTTTGTGCTCACCCACATCGCTCCCTCCAAGGCAACATCCCAAACCACTGGAGGATCACTTCCTTGTGTTTAATGTGAATTCACCAGCATCTCTCTGTGTACAATGTGAAATAATCCCAAACCCTGAATCTGATAACCCATTTTTTTCTCTGCATCAACTTGACGTAGCCCTTTGCTCTCTCGTGCCCTCATATTTTGATGACATCTGTGCCTTAAGATAGTTCAAAATCTCTTTGATTTAAAAAATGTCATCTCATTTGGGCTGGAGGTGTAGCCTTGTCATCAGGCCAGGTGCTGGAGTGCTGGTACCTGTTTAGTAGCTGTGGTACTTTCCTCGTCCTGCACACTCTTCGGTGAGTCTCTTGTTGGCATTTCAGTTTTTGTTCTGTGATATCTCCCTGCTTTAAAACGTGCAAAGAGCGATCACGGTGTTTTCATGCGTGGTTTGTCGTTTCTTCAACCCCAAAGTCCCCAGAGTCTGCAAGTTGAGTGTTTTTTCTGCTGCCAGAGTTGTGCAAGAGCTTTGCCTCTGGAGACAGCAGAGAGTCTTGAGGTTTCAGCCATGCATTGTTGAACAGTCTCCAGAGTAAGTGTCAGTTTGAAGTAAAAAAACTTGAAATCTAGAAGCAGGGAAGATAAAAGTGAATTTGATTATAGTGCTTTTCAAACCCCATACATAGGCAAGATAACGAAGCAGGCAGCATATTCAGCCATAGGTCACTTAATTCATGTTTGACACCATAACCCATGGTCATGGCATGAGCAACTGCTGCCTTTGGAACACAGCACTCTGACTTCCGTCTGCCAAGGAGGGAGGGGTAGAAGGGACATGACACCTTTGCTTGAGCCATGACACCTTTAATGGGATCATTTTCCCTGTCTCAGAATCAAAATTCTTACCTGTCATCTCAGAAGTCTTGCTCTGGTTCAGAGGCCACCTAGATATGAACTCAGACAAGCCCCAGATATGGCTCACTCCCTCTAGACTGGAAAAGGATAGCTAAGTATTTTTTTATATTTTACCATGGTTTCTTTCCATTGTGTGAAAATGGTTTTGGGAAACCGATAAGCGCTGGCTGAGACCGGGTATATGTTTGTACTAGTGGAGATGAGCAAAGAGTGCTTTGCTTGAGCTGTATTTCTTTATTAATTACTTCCAAAGACTAGATCTCCTGGCTGTAGCCCAGGTAGATGGGAAGTATCTGCCACAAAATGCTGCAGTAGCAATGCAAAAGAAGTATTCTTGGGTTTATATGAGACAGTGATAAAATGAGCCCATGAAAACACATGCCAAGCCGATGCAAGCCCTGGCCCGAGAGCTGGTGTTGATACATGGTGGCCTTGCACACCAGAAGGATTTGCTGCCATGGATTATGACTCCAGTTCTATCCTGGACTCCTTCATTTCAGCACAAAAGAACTGAATACTTTGCAGTGGCTGCTGCAGATTTATATTAGGATGTGTTTGTGGCAATTGTCTACATCCAATTCAGTTTGTGGTGTGGTGAAGTGTGTTGAAAGAACCTGGTCTGCAAGGACTTGGAGAGATCAGGGAGCAAAGGAAGGGATACAAATGAGACAATGAATGCTGGCAATTATCTGAATTTCAATGGAGTGTCTTAGCTGGGACTTCTGGAACGGTTGTGAATTTTCCTGTTTGAAAAATTTAAGACTAATCTCTTCCACTCTTGTACAGCTAAAGGAAATGTTTATATTTGAAGTAAGGGATGAGCAGGTGGAAGAAAGTGACTTCCTTAGTGCCAGCGCCGAGCTTTACTGTAAGAGAAAGTGTAAAGTCATAGAGTCAGTGGTCATGATTCAGAGTCAAAAGGTTATGGGGTAAAAAAGATCTGAAAACAAAATAGTGTTCTTTATTTGCGCCTTCTGAGTAGTTGAGCTCTCTGTCTGGCCTCAGGACTGTAACCTGCCTTGTGTATGGAAGGTTTTCTTTCCTAGCATTCCATCACTTGATCCCTCAGTTTATCCCTCCCACTCTTTAGCATTCATACTAGGCAAATACGTTTTAAAAACATTGTCGGTGGCCACTGCTCTCACCATGTCTTCACCAGCACTTGTGCTGTGGCTGCAACTGGTGGAGCTGGGTGGGCAGAAAGCTGGGATGGATCAGTTCAGCAGAGGTTAATGCCACTGGTGTGCCACAAGGGCCCCATATTAAATCTGAACCTTGCAAAGATGTCTGAAAACCAGCAGAGCGGGAGGCTGGAAGATTAACTCTGCACAGGGACACTTTGGAGAGCAGAGAGCCACAATAGCGGCTTCAGTGCCAGCTTTGTCCCAGCTGCCAGAAGGGACTTTGTCAGGGGAGTCCTTTACCATGGCACTGCTCCCCCAGCTGCTGGAACAATTGCTCGAGACCCCTGGCAGTCAGCATGATTAAAGCAGCCTTCAGGCAGCTTTATTTTACATGGGCAGCTATCCAGGTCCAAGGGTTGGCTCCGCCTGGAAGGATGGAGAAGGAAGTTTGCTGTGTTGTATCCTTCCACGTCTCTTCTTCGTCTGTGTTTAAGGGTCAGGCCTGGCTTTGTGGTTGATCTGCAGTCACCCCACGCTGAGACCATTAAATGCTCCCAGTACTTCTAGGTATTGACTGATCTGACAGGACAGACTTTTTTTTTCTTTGTACATAAAGGTGCCATTTAATTGAATTAATTACCTAATCTATTGCTAGATGAGCTGAGATTTTAGCTGTATGAATTAATAATACAAACCAGGAGTGCCCTTAAAACTTAACCCCCTTTCCTTTCTCTCAAACTGGGTTGCGGCTGTTTGATCCCATTTACAAACCATAAGTAATACAACTGCTGATAACACAGTTATCAGTTCCATGTCAGGATTGAACTTTAGGAACCAAACAAGGCTGCTTGCTCAAGCTTCGGTTTCTTCCTTAGACCAGGTATAGCCTTTCCTTTGCCTTTGTATTTTTAAAAATGGGAGCTAGGAGGTATGTTTACCAAAATGGATTTTTGTCCCAATGGGAATAGCCCTCTTTTGCTTTCCTCTGCTTTTTATATGTGAGTATGTAAATATATGTAAATGTATACAGGGGCTTGGATTTACCCTCTTGGTCTCCCCCTCCCATGTATAATGTATGTGTTAAACACGTAATCATTAATCAACTTTGTGGGGAGTGGAGACAAGAAGGGCTCTTTGGTGATAGATGTATACTCGTGACTGTGCTTGTATGCGTGTTTATTAGGCAGCACAGTGCTATCAAAAGAAACTCCAGGTCCCCAAGGATAAGAAACAGCACAGGGAACAAATGAAGAGGAAAAAAAAAATCCAACCCCTCTTACTGTAAAACCCTCTGTCTTCTACCATCTGTCTCCTTTTTTGGAGTGAAATAAATTGGGGAGAGAGCTTTGAATAAGGTGCTTATTTGTAATGCACTGAAACGCTCATGTAGAACAGAAGCAAAGTTATGGTTAATGTTGCCTCTGATGGCTGGGAGTGTTGGAGGCAGGATGACATTATTTCTTTTGTCTGTACATGCTGGAAGTGGTTTAGAGAAAAAAAGCCTTCAGGATATCATGCACAAGCACAACTATTTCTGAGGTTTTAATAACGTGTTTGATGTTATGGAAGGCACAAATTAAAGGTGGTCATTGCCCTGAAGTGTTCATAATAAAGACAACAAAACCCACAGTGGTTCTTTGTGAGTACCCAGCTCAGAACATGCTTCAGGCTGCTCTCTATTGCTGGAGGAGGACTTGGGGCTCTGGAATTACGTGTCTGGAGATTAAGGTAGAGACACAGGGATTGATTTCTTTGCATTACTTGCATACAGCAGTAAGTCTTGGGACCTGAAAGCTTTGGGCTGGATGTAGAAAACCAAACATTTTCTTGGTTGTGCTAGAGGGGAGCTTAGTCTGGTAGAATTGTGCTTGTGGTCTTGCACAAAATTGAGTTGTCCAAAATGATAAAATGTCAACAGACATGTTTAGGGGGGAAAATTAAAAATCCGAAGTATTTAGGTGCCTTAGATCATTTTTTGCTGTTCTCATTTAGCTTGTGCTTACAAGTGCCTATTTTGAGAAATACCTAGTCAAATAGCTATTTTAAACGAGCTTAAAAAGTGGCTTTGGCTCACTGGGTGTAGAACTGCTGCACCTTTTGCTCTGTGTTCTTGCAGAGCTGGGCAGGAGACACCAAGGTCTGGCTGGAAGCGCTGAAGTGCTCAGGAAGCAGCAGTCCCAGCTCCATCAGCCACCTGCTCCGAGTCCAGGAGCCCGCACCAGCCAGGGCACAGGGGAAGGGCTTGCAGGTCTGGTCATGGGGAGCAGCAGCAGTGAGACCGGGAGGCAAATGGGAAAACAAAATTCCATTTTCTGCACTCTGCTCCATGTAGAGAAGCTGATGGATTGGCTGCAGCATGCCAGAGTTGTCGAGGTGTACCTGGTATTGTTTTAGCAAAGGGGGAAAAAATTATCCCAGGAAGGTTATACTCAACAACAGATACATACATTTACTTTGCACTAAGCTAGGCTATGTTTATGATAACACCCTCATCCATTCTGGCTATTTTTCTTTATTTTCTATTTATTTTCTCCTCCAATTTGCTAGAGTCAGCAATTCCAAATTGTTTTACAGATAAACTGAAAGCCACAGAAATTTAGAATTTTCCTAAACTATTGACTGCTCAGGTCTACATTTTTGGTTTTGGAGGTCTTTCCACCATTTTATTTTTCACAGAAGGAATAAGGAAGGCATTGGTTCAGGAAAGTGCTTCAGCTATAGTGAGATTAAGCACAAACATGGAGCTAAACATTTGATCAAGTGCTTTTCTGAATGCACTTTCTAGAAAATTGATGTCCCTTCCACTGCTCTCACTAAGCTAATCGGGAGATGCTGAGGTCTGATCAGAGCCTTTTGTGCATTTCCAAGATAGTGTCTCTGGAGGATCATTACACACATCCCTCTGCAGAGACTACAAGGAGATTGTCACCAGGAAAGTGTTAGTCACTGTGTATTAACATGCAGGATTATTCTGCCTCTTTCTTCACTGTAAGCTTTTCATCTCCTTGCTAAGCAGGCACAGTCATGTCTGGGCTAAAATCACAAAGGTTTCTTACAATGCTCTGTTTGTGCTTCCAGTTCAGAAATAAACTCCGGTGCAATGAGCTGTTAGCTGTTGTGGGACTTTGGAAGAGAGGCAGGGAAAGGGCAGTGGCTTCAGCCTCTCCTGCCACAAAGAGTCCAAGGGGAGAGGAGCCAGGACCAAGGCACAGGAGCCCAGCACTCGGCTCCTGGAGGTGCAGTTGTCAGGGGGGTAAATGACCTGACAGCTGAATAGAGCTGTTGATGCCTTGGCCAACGAGCAGATGATGATCAGCCAAGGAAAGGTCAAGTACAGCTTGCTCTCCTGTTCCTTCCAAAAGCATCTCCCGCGCAAAGCTGGTGGTTGAACACACACCAGTGCTGTTCCTCCTCCTCTGGACAGCTTTCCTGCCCAGAGCCATGGCCATGCCTGTGGCAACAACAAGGCAAGCCATGTCTGTGAGTGTGCTGGAAACTCTCCAGCTGGTGGCTGAGTATGGCAAGCATTAGTCAGTGACTGAAAAAACATTTCAGACATCACCATGAAGGGAGAAGAGCAAAGCCAGGTCAGTGGTGCTCTGCATATTCACAGGTCCGTGAGCAAACACAGTAGAGAGTTTTAGAACACAAAACAGACATCTATCACTCGCCACCGGCAAATGAAACTTTATGGGTGAAATTGTACTGGTATATATGGAAAATTAACCGAGTAATTGCCCTGCAATTATGCCTCATCAAAGCAACTGCTGTTAGATGGCGTGTCCTGCTACACACCTTCCCAGTACGAGTCATGCATCTACACTTACAGCCTTCCATCCTTGAGAACCGCCAAACTCCAAATGGAGCAGAACCATGTTTTTGTTGGAAATGGCTGGTTACTGATACAAGCCAATTACTGGAGATGTTTCTTATGGTTTGTGCATGAGGAAGCGGCCTGTTTTTGTGGTCAGCAGTTGGCATGGTATGCATTTGACTGCTTTAATAGTTTTTGCAACCCCACCCAAATACTCGCTGCGGTACAAAAGGAATAAATTTGGAAGAGCTGCTTGGGTGTAGCTGATCACATATTCACCCTATTAGCTTCAGCTGGCCTGTGGAGCTCCTGTACCCAGAACACTGAGAACACAGAGCTTTTTGAAATAAAACTAGCTGTTCCCTATGTCAGATCGGTTCATGTCTGTACAGATGGTTTCTCAACTGGAATTGCCAGTAACATCATTGGCAAAGGCTCTGAATGACATTTTTTTGTCCATTTAGGTTTGGGGGATTTTTTTGTTTTGTCTCTCTGATTGTATTTATAAAGGAAAAAATTGCAAAGAAAAGAGTCAAAGGAAAGTCAAGAGGCATTGTACAAGGAGAAGATTATAGCAGGGAGGCATAATGTATTGGAAGTGAAAGACTGTTCCTGTCTATTGGGGATTTTCTCAAGAATGTGAATGTACACGTCTACTAGAAGAATGGGGAAAGAAGGGCTGACACTTTGTGGGGTTCAGACAAAAGAATATAGATCCTTTTCACTTCACATCAAGTGGTCCATGGAAATTAAATTGTCCTCTCAATGCAGGGGGGAGTTCCTGTCCAGAATGGATCACAGCATGATGGTGACTGTAAAGAGGTTTTCTCTTCTACTACCCCGCTCCATGGGGCATTTGCTTGAAGAGCATAATTAGGATGTGCATCTGGAAAAACACACTGCCAGACAGAGATACAGTAACACACTGGAACTCAAGTGTATTTTAGTCTGCTGCAAATGATAGAAAAACTGAAATGAGCACCAGCTAAACTTACTTCCCATGAACTTTCTCTCATCATTTCTTCACATACTTCGGCTTATTGACATACAGACCTCTTACTGCAATGGAGAAAGTTGGGTTATTTAAATGCCATGAAAGAAGTTTGATTTAAGATGAAGTTTGAAAAAGAGAATGAAGGCCTGGCTGTTGAGGCCAGGAAAGCTTTTCGTGCTTTGGACAGAGGGCACAAGGAGCCTGGGTAACTCTTCTGGCCCAGGGTTTATAGTGTGGCTGTTGGTGCCACAGCTGGTTTCTCAGAGCTGGGAGGCACTGAAGGGAGTTTGTTGTTGGCCGAGTCAGTCTTAGATTGCAGGGGGTGGCGAGATGCAGGAACTGAGAGTCTTTTAGGATTTTTGGAGACAAGGATGAGAAGATTGTTTGTGAAAGCAACTGGAATGGGGCATGGAAAAATCCAGGAAGGCTGTTTTACCCACGGGTGAAACTCTCTCTTTGGTTTGGACTATAGCCAGTGGCACAGAGTAACAGAAACTTTTGAATTCATGCATCTGCTGCTTGGCCAGTCCTCGCTGGAGGCTCAAATGGAGCTGCCTGTTCTGGAACCATTTTAGCTCGAATCAGCTCCCAGAAGACGGTTGTTAATAACTCATGTCTCACCAGCCCTCTCCTCCTTCCCTCCACTCCCTAAAAACTGGGCTGGGAGACTGTGCAGGAATTTATCCTCTCCTGGGCAGGCCAGCAGCAAGGTGACAGGCTGAGGTCATCTGCTAAAGCCATCGCCGTCCTGCAGAGCGGCCACAATTCAGAGCACAGCCGCGTTCAACGCTCGCTCCCTTTCTGTCTATTTTAATGCTTTAAACAGGGCCCTGCATTCAGCAGTTATTTGTGTAAGCGTTCTCCAGGCATTTGAAAAAGACTTCTGTTTTCCAGAGGAGAGAAGGAAAGGGGCCGGAAGGAACTGCGTGGGGCAGAGTAGGGGCGAGCGATAGGGGAGCAGCCAAAATAGAGGGGTTTGGCTGAGCTCCTGTGGGGGTGGCTGTGGGCAGACACAGTGCTGCACATAGGCTCGATAGGGCTCCCCCACACCTGGTATTAAATCAGAGAAAAGCCTTCCACCTTCTGGTGCTGGGAGTTATGCTTTTTAGAGCCGAGTTCGACAGTTGTTATTGCAATTTTGTGGTGCTCTTTTGATTTACAGCTGTTTTTACGACCATTGAGGCAGCCACAAATCGAGGAAATCTCATAAAACAGAGAGTAAACGTCTCCTTCACAACCCAGGCAGAGTTTTGGCATCCGTGCTTATTCCATAGAGCAGGATGTGTAAACAATATTGTGTCCCCTGAGTGGCTGATATCAGTACAGTTAAGTGGTAACAGCTTGAAAAATGCATTTCTCATATATTGGTGGTAAAACTCGAAATGGGCCCCCAGGCTAAAGTAAATTGGTGACATTTTGAAGCAGAAG
>VYZR01020389.1:0-11442 GCA_013400675.1 Oxylabes madagascariensis | reverse complement strand
CTGGGTGAGGCAGGGGTGTTTCTCCGTGCACTTCTCTGGCAGGAACATTGTGCCAAGAGGGTTTGGGAGCCTTCCTGGTGAGGAACAGAGCTCTCCTGGGGGTCAGAGGCTGTTCCCTCATCCCTGAGACTCCCGTGGAGGGCATGCCACCAATCCCATGCAGGAACATGTAATATGGCAATATATTACATGCCTGGAATAGTGCTGGGGCAACTCCCCACTCAGGCATGCAGGAGCTGTCAGTCACATTTGGGGTTCAGGTTTTGTTAAACCGAGTGCAAGGCTCGAGAACGTTCCTCTTGTTAACATCAAGAGGGGTTTTAGGGGAAGGACAGAGTTCCTTTCCTCGTGCACTTCCAAAACAAAGAAACAAAAGAAGACAACAGATACATCTTCTTCCAACCCCACGGCAAAACAACAACATTCCCTTCATTTCGTATGGAGTGGCAAATGGGATGGAAATCTGGAACAGAGTTTTGTTCATGGCTGGAGGTTCGGGTCTGGGACGGCGCTGAGGGAACACAGGTGGGAATGAAGAACGTGTGGGACAGATGCTGACACTCCTATTCTGTGCTCTCCAGGCTGCTGAACATTCCTCTTCTCCAAGAGGGAAATAATGGAAGTACGAGAGACCCGAGAGCCCCACGGAGGTTTGTGAAGGACTGCAAAGCTTCCCCCGCCCTGCCCTACATCTGTGCCGAGGGAGGAGCACCAAGGGTGGAGGAGACCACCCAGTTTTGTGGCTGGCTGAGCCTGCTCAGCCCTGGAAAGGGTCTTCTTGGAAATCCATCCACTTCCAAAGGACAAAGAACTCACTCCTAACCCCATACTACTCAATAGTAATGCTGGACCAGAATCTCCAACCCAAACCCACATTCCTGCCTCAGCTCCAGTCCCTTTCTCCCATTCCCAGGCATTGCTGGTGTCTGGAATGCAGTAAGAGGGAGACACAGGAGTGTTTGGAGGGCTGTGGGTTGTATCCCAGGTATAATTTGAGGAGACGTTTCCTTTCCACAAGATTTAGTAGAAGTGAAGGAGAGGGGGATCAGGATGGACAGGTCCCTGTCCTCTCCCTCCCTCATCCTTCAGGGCTGTTTTAGGACCTTTATAATCCATCCCTGACCATTGACTCAGCTCTAAACCCAGGCACTGGATTTACTCCCAGAGCTACAGGACTGACTTAAAGCCACAAAATAACTACTCAATATTTTAAAAAAACAGTATTTGATTCTCATTAGAGACCTTTGATCTGCTCTAGCTGAAGCAGGCACTGCCAGCAGAGCTTTTACTGCCTTTCTTGTCAGGTTTTAGCAGAGCTGAAGGTCTGGCCTAGGCTTGGCTTTGCAGATTTACTTTCAGCTCACTGTCCCTGCCATGGTCCCCTCGGTGTCACCAGAGCCACCAGCTGACCTGGAGCTCCCCAGTGTGACTCCCAGCAGTGCCCTGGCTGCAGAACAGCTTGTTCAGCCTCTCCAGGAGGATGGGAATGGCAGGAGGGAAGCAAAAAGGGAGATGGGTCACGGACAAGGAGATGCCACAGCAGATCCCACCTGTCCCCAGGGCTGGTGGCCACCCCATCCCCTGGGCTGCCCCCTCTGCTCCCTGCACCTCTCCCCTCTGCCAGGCCAAGCAAATCCCTGCACTGCTCCGTGCTTCCCACCTGAAGTGTGGGGGCTGAGGAGGACAGGGGTGAGGGAGGAGTGAGGACTCCTCAGGGCCATGTGGTTGGGGCAGCAGGACAGGGAAGGGGGATGGGACACAGGGACACCGAGCCCAGGGAAGGGGTGGGACACAGGGACACCAAGCCCAGGGCTCTGCTCCATTCCCAGCAGCCACGACCACGTTTCTGCCCCCCAGCCCCCAGCCCAGCTCAGCTCTGCCCTCCTGGGCTCACTCAGAGCCCCAGAATATTCCCACATGGGGCTTTCCCCTGCTCCTGATCCCAGGAGACCTGAATGTACCACACTGCTATTGAGCCAATTAACAGCTGCACTAACGAGGCCTCGTGCCAAGAGAACAGGGACATTTCCCTGCTCTGCTCTCCACGCCTGGAGCAAGAATTTCTGTGGATTGAATATTTCCAGGAAGGTTAAAGAGATGTGGGGCAGAGCAAATCCTCGCTCCTGCTTTTCCCTGGAACGGGAGAGGCGCGGATGAGTGAGCTCAGAGGTGGAGGGCAGACAGCTCCAGTCACACGGAATTCCTTCTGCCTCAGCAGAGGACACTAAGAAGGGCTGACTGATTTTTTTCCATTCAGGCACTTAAGCAAATAAAGAGCGTGAGCCAATTAAATCTTAATGGGATTTATGCTCTGAGCCATATAGAGAATCCTGAGAAAACAAAAAAATTCACATTTCTTGTCACAGTAAGGTCCCTGCTATAGGAAAAGCTTTTCCTGGTGCCCTGACCTAGAGTGATGCAAATTGCATTTTAATTAAAAGGATCCTCTTGAACTCTTCTGTCAAATAAAACCCTAAGGGTTGGGTTTGGGTGTTTTTAAAAACCCTCTCTGCCAATATTGGGGTTTTTTCACTGCTCTCATAAAAAGCCAGATGTCCCAGAAAATAAAAGGTCCAGATGGAACTGGGATTCAGTCAAAAGGTGTATCCAAGCACACATCTGACCTGAATATTCCTCACAACAAAAATAAATTGCCGTGGAAGGACAAGGTTTTAATTGACTGCAGAATAAAACCTGCAACATTCAGGAGAGCTGAATCTTGAATAAGAGCTAAAGAGGAGCACAGGATAAAGGCATTAGATCAATTTTGGGTGCATTAGGCCAGTGCTGTTTTGTTGTTGTTTTCTGTGTCAGTTTGCTGCCTGTTTATTTAGAACATTAAGAATATTTTAAAAGAGCTTTGCAGAGCTTTTTCTCCCTTTAATAAATAAAAGAGCCTTTAAAAATTTAGTAGTTCTTTCAAATGGAAGCTGCTTGTTCCTGTTGCTGCTGCCAGCAGCTCTGATTTCAGGTGACACGGCCTCTCAGAGTCAAGGCATCAAAAATTCAGGGTGAAGTGGAGCCTCTGCCTTCTGTGATTGCCTGGAATCCTCCTGGCAGAGTGAATTCCTCCCTGGAAGAGTAAATGAGGTCACCCCACCCTGCCCAAGCACAAAGCCACCCTCTTCCTGCCCTAAATCCTCTGCTTTCCTAGAGAGAAGAAAGAACCAAGTGCCAAATTTCCTGGACCACATCAAAGGCTTTTCTTGGCATCCTTCTCCTCGCTGTGGAGGATCCCCCCGGAGCTCCTGGAATGTGGGGACAGAGGGCACAGCTCTGCCTCGCCCCCTGCCCCTGCACTGACAGCAAAACTGCCACTTGCACAGGGTTAAATGCAATTTTTGGAACCTCCTCCTTCACAAATCACCCCTGCAAAAAGCTCCCTGAGCTCTGTTTTCATGGCAGAGCCTTTCCCCAATATCAGAGCCTGGATCCCAGCTGGGTCACATTGCCCACACTGCACTCAATCAATCCTGGAGCTTCCAGCTCAGCTGTTTAGGGATGAAATCCTCTAAAAGAGACTCAAACTGCTCCTTTAAACCTGCTTATTAAGATTTTCATGAATTGTACCTCTCCCCTCAGTGCCCACTGAGTCAGTCCCTCAAATCTTTTTGGTATAGATATATATCCATGTGGTTTTTTGATTCTCTGCCTCAGATTTCTGGTCTGTTCCTATCTCTGCTGAAGGAAAATCAGGATGAATGAGGAAAAATAATACATTTCACTGGAAAATGAGCAGTAAAGGGACAGAGGAGTCGATGGGATGGGTGGAACATGGCTGAGTTGTCTCCACAGTGGCAAAGTGTGTGGACACAGGTTGGACAGGCAAAACAGAGCAGCAAGAGACAGGAAGAACATATTACCCCATGAAACTCCTAGAGAGAGATTCCAGCGAGGAGAAGACAAAGAAAGAGCAGAGTCAATGACAAACAGAAACATCAGAGAGACCCCCCCAGCCCCTGGCCCGCTCCCACCAACTCCACAGGATCAACCAGCAGGGAAGGGAGGGCTCTGGAGAGCAGAAACCCCACATTCCCTGCTGGATCAGCCCTTCCACTGGGAAAAACACCTCCACCGCTCTCTTCTCTCCCACTGTGGGAGGGATAACCTCTGGAAAAAAAACCTATTTGTTTTTTTCCAAGAGCATCCCAAAATTCTGGGCATCTCAGCCACCTTTCCTCTGTTCCTAATTTTTCCAGGCCACATCTTTGCTGCTCTCCCTCAGCTGTTCCTCCCAAGTACATTTTGCACCTGGGGCTGAGAGATTGTGGTGACAAGTTTCCATGGGTTTTTTGTTTGCTTCCATTTCCCTAAGGACTCAAACGTGTCTGGGTATTTGTGGCATGTTTATCTCCAGAAAAAGAAAGGGATTTCTCTTTGAAAATGCTTTGCCAAATGGAAGACATTTTATTATTATCATCATCATATTATTGTTCCCAGCATCACTCCGGGGGTGTTGTTTGAAATTTATTTTTTATTTTTCTCACCACAGAGCTACTTCTAAAGAGCTGCAGGCAGAAAGAAAACCCACAGCTGCTTTGAGAGTTGGATTTTATCAATCTTGTACCAGTGACTGATACCATCTCAAATGCTTAAATTAACACAGGCTGCTGCAATATTCCAGATGGGAGCGTTTCAGGGAGCTCTGTTACTCCCAGGTTTTTAGGGATGGGTTAATTCAGCAAGAAGTTGGTTCACATCACCTTCAGTGGACAGCGAGGAGGCCAAAAACATTCATTAAATCCCACCTTGCACGTGGCAGTTGTGGATTCTTGCAAACAAAGTGGTGACAGCCACATTAAATCCCATTTTTAGTGACACTGAGGAGGGTGACAGGGCTGTAGGATTTGCTGGAAAAATCCAACTGATTGAACAACAAAGAGTCTCCAGAAGCTCCTCTTTGGGATTATCAACATTCAGCTGGCTCTGTGTATCCATCAGGCTTAACCAAGCTGGGCCTAAGTCACGGCTCTTTACCCTGTCAGGATTCAGAGCTGGAACAGGGAAAAGTCATTTCCCAGGAATGACTGATTTTCCAGCTTTGGGAGGCTGCAGGCATTCCCTGCATTGGATGTTGGAATGGGGATGGGGAGCAGGGCTTACAGAAAGCAGAAAAATCACAGGAAAAATTCAAATTTTCTCGAGTCTCACAAAGAAGCTTGTCTGACTTTAATCTGGGAGACAGTAACTAGGCAGGGTTTATGCAGTCCCTGGCTGTAAAACCCTGCTCAACACTCACTCACAGTGGAAAATAAAAGCAGCTTGGGGCACCTATTATAAAGCACAGGCAGGGGATATAGAAGTAATTTATTTAGAGGCTGATGAGGTGCTGTTAGATATTCATGGCCCAACATGAGCAATAAAAGAAAACCTGAGCACGAAAAGCCTCGGAAAGATTAAAAATTACTCATTTTAATCCGTAACTCCAGCAAGAAAAATCTCCCTCAAAAGAAAATCGTGCTCAAGGAGAAGATGTTTTAAAGGCAGAGCCTGAGGTTTGCTCTCACAGCACAGGGAGATGCTCTGAAGGGCTCCCAAAATGCTCCTTCTCCCATCAGTCTTGGAAGTTTGTATTCCTGATAGAAAAGAGAAATTCTCATGGAACCTCAGACTTTGGGTTATGTTGTTTTTTGTGATTATTTTACTTCTCTACCTCTCTTCAACTCAGAGGAGCTTTGCTAAATTCTGATGTTGCTACATGGCTTTTTTAAGTTAAATTTTTTATTAACTCGGTCTGGCTTAACTCCATCTAGTTCTGAAAGATGTTCCACAGATATATTTCATGTGCAGGGAAATAAAACCCCACACACATCCAGTCAAGCTAAAAAAGCAGCTTGGTTTTGGATAACAAATTTTAGGTTAGCAGGACATTCACCAAGACGATTTTGCTTAGGACAGTGCAGTCAGCTCTCCAAAAATCTGATTTTTAATGAGGGACAAAATGTTTAAAGAGGGGAGGGCAGCATCCCTTTGAAAACATTATGTTTGATATGATTTTCTCCAAGACCTAACTAATTTGGTGAAGGATCAGGCACAGCCCAGATTCCAATAGCCCCAAAAATCACACCTAAAACATCAATCCTGTCCATCCATTTTTTGGTCAATTTAACTAGAGGCTTTATTTGTATTCAGCATTTGCACTGAAGAAAAGCAGATCTAAATTACAAATCTCACAGCCTCGATGTGACAGGAATTTTGACAGCTCAGAAAACAAAAAATTGCTGAGGAATATTTTACCAGAAAGGCAACATTTTATGCATATTTTTTTTGTGCAGAGTTGATGGAGGAGCAGGGATTTGGCTTTGCTTAAAAAAATTTCTGCCAGTCTAAAGCAGCCCAGCCATGCTCCGTGGCTCCCTGACAAAGGTGGATGCTTTTCTCATTAGCGAGTGAAACGCTGCTAATTCTCATTAGCGAGTGAAACAATTTCCTCTCCTCTAATCATGGTGTCGACAAACCTGGGAGTGCGGGGCTGCTGAACGTTCCCGTAATTGCTCGGGGCTAATTTGGCAGAAGATTAAACTGGTCAAGTCCCACTGCCTGTTTTCCAGGTCTCTCCTATTGTTTCTCACGAAAAGATTTGCAAACAACAATCCGAGTGGAAAATTTCTTTCCATTCTCCAGCTCGGCTCCTGAAGGTTGGAAGGACCTGCGTTGCTCTTCCTCTGGTTGTTTCCAAGAAAAAAGGCTCAAATACGAAGCTAATTTTAATTTTTAAAGAGTAGTTTCTCCGTGTTTGTTGCTCAAAATCCTCCATGACATGGCAGAAGAATGTGGGGTATTATTTAGAGGCATAAACACAGAGCTGGGTTTGAGGGGAGGAAGCACTAGAAGTGAAACTCAGTGGAAATACAGAGAGAGGAGAGAAAAAGAGAGAAATAGCAAAGGTTTGTGAACCAGAAATATCCACAACTCTGGAAATAAGGGTTTGCCAAGAGTTCACGGAGTTATCAGCTGAGTTCTTTAACTGTTTCTACAAAATGAGAGTAAATCTCCCAAACTAGAGACAAAAGTGTTACAGTGAGTTCCTGAAAAGAACATGGCCAAAGAGTCACAAAAATCTTGGCTTCGTCTTTGAATGAGCAGTGAATGGACTCAGCCTAAGGCTGGGGGAATTTTCACAAGGTTCCACCACACAAATTGAGTAGGGTTTATTCTTTTCTTCCCATTCCCCACCCGCTAGCTACCAGAGGAAAAAGGGCAGGAACTGAACATTTCCCTGAGAAATGCAGCCACAAACATTACACATCCACTGCCCCTGTGCCAGGGTCCTGCCCCCTCTGTCACTTATTCCCTGGAATTTGGGAGGAGAAGGAACATGAACTTACGAGAAGGCAAAAGCCACCAAGGCCCCACTGACCACAATGAAGTCCAGGATATTCCACAGGTCACGGAAGTAGGAGCCAGGGTGCAGCAGCAGCCCCAAGTCAATCATCTGCAGAGAAAAGCCCGGAAAAGGAAGAGTTTTATAAAACATGGCCCAAATCCACCCTGCCAAGGGGCAGGAGAAGGTTCTGGATCAAAAGACCCTTCACAAATTGCTGAAATACTCAGCCAAGCTGCTCCTCTCTTAACAGGCAGGAAAACTCTCCCAAAAATGAAGTTCAGATCAATAAACTGCAACCAAAAGCTGTAGGAGCAAAAGGCCTCCCTCTCTAGGATTTTTTCCACATACATGCATTCATCCTGGTTTTATTCTGCATCTCTTTTGCATCTTGCTCTGACAGGAAAACCCAGCTCCTGCCTTACCCCAACACTGAATCCTGACTTTCTGGAATTGTGCTCTCTGGGAAGTCACTGCCCTACAGTCCCAGCAAAGCCTGTCACTCTACTGAGTAAAAGAGAAATTCTCAGCTTTTTGAAAAGTGCCAAACCAACAATCAGCTGTTATTGATGTTCCTGCTCAGTGCAGGAAAAGGGAAGAATCTGGAGCGTCTGAGGAAGGTCTGGCACCTCCTGTTGCCTTCACAATCCTTATCCTCTCACACAGCCACAGCTCCTAAAGATATCCTGATTTTCCTCCATAAAATATGAGATTAAGGAAGCCAAGAGAGCAGCTGCATCTGATTGTGAGAGCTGTTCCCAAGTTAAAGCTCTCCATGCTCCCCACCTCTGTCCTGCTACAGCTTCTCACAAATAAATCTGAAAGCGGAGGTGAATTTTTCTGCTTGGAAAAGTTCTTACCTTGATCACCATCTCAAAGGTGAAGACTCCTGTAAATATATAATCCAGGTATTTCAGAGCCTAAGTGGGAAAGGGAAATGTGTGTTAGGGAAGGCCACACACTGAAATAACCTGCACAGGAGCAAGGTTAAATATCTAATCCCGCAATGGTCTGTCTGCTGGGATGGACAAAAATCATCTGCTGGGAGGGTTTCAGATAATTTAGGCACAAACCTGAATCATCTGATATAAAGCAGCATTTTCCCAGTCCTTGCCACACCGCACCCAAGGCTGGCTCCAGTGCACCTGCATTTCTGGCAGGTTTAACAAGGCAAAAGGGGTGTTTCAAAATGAAATGTTTGAACATCCTTTCCTAAGGAGTTTATCCAGCAGCCTTTCCCACTGCAGAACAGGCTGCCAGCTCTGCTGCCCCTCCAGCAAAGCCACAGCAGCCACACAACCCCTGATTCCCAAGCTCTCAAACTCAGATACGGTTGAAGCAGCAGAAAGGGCCAGGAATCTGAGTGTTTCGATAGTGAAACAAAGATAATTGGAGTGTGTTACTGTTATAAATGAAAATGATTCATGCTAAATTGTAACTGTAAGCATTATATTAGAGTTTAGAAAATTATAGTTAATAAAGGAAATACAATTAAATGTTATTAAAAAAAAGTCCCTTGTCCAGATGTTACAGGATGCAGGAGGCCTTAAGACAGAAATGGCCTTGAGTAGGAGAAGTTGGGACTATTCCAAAGTAGACAGTCTACTAAGTGGCCTTGAGAATGGATAAAATTAACTGTTCCAGGATAAGGGAGTCTGAGCACTGAGCAGGTGTCTTATCTATGAAATGCTAAAATTATTCTTTTCTGGAACATAATACTGAGTTATATAACACGCAACTTAATATGTATGTGCAACCCGTGGGGTCATTTGGAGTGCAGAGAGGAAGACTGGGAGCCTTCATCAAAAGACCACCAAAAGTAAACTGAAGACCCCCTNGACGATCAGGATCACCATCTCGAAGTAGCGCAGGTTGACGATGTAGTGGAACAGGCGCCGGATCCTGCGGGGACAGGAGCACAGGGAGGGCTAGGAATGCACCCCACACCCCAGCAGGTGTTTCCAGAGAGGGAAGGGTTTAAGGCTCACCCCTTGCTGTTCTAATAAGGTAAAGGACCCGGAAACTTCTTTGCTGTCCTAATAGTAATTGGCTCAATGCCAAGACAAAAGCACTGATATGTCTCTCTACCTGTTCCTCAGAAATTCTCTATTAAGCTCTTTACCAAAAAAACCCACCCAAATCATCCAATACTTAAGAGAAAGCACGAGGCTTCTCAGTGCATTTTCAGGGTGTTGTAGCAGGTGTGTAGGACTGTCCCTACACTGTGAATGGCGTTGTTCTTTGGGTTTGTATTATTTTCTTCTTTTATTAAAACCTGTTTTGCTTTTTCAAAACACACTCAATCATGTCATCTCACTCGTTATTTTAAACCATCTTCTGTGAGGTGCTGGACACCCTCAAAGGTATTGAACCCTTGCAGAGCTAAGAACATCTGGCTGTATGAGAAATTCAGTAGGGAGGAGTCACAGAGCTGGGGCAGGGGGTGTGAACTGCCACAAACCCAGCAGGAGCAGCACCTTTGGGAGTCGTGCTGTAATAATGGGAAGAAAATTTAAAAACAAGCTTTAAATTCCATTTTGCAGCAGATCTGTGGTGAGTTAAATAAGGAAGTTCAACATCTCTGCACTGCTCTCTACTCCCTCTGCAAAGCAACAACATCCATTCATCTCTTGATCTCTTTATCTATTTATCTCCCTATCTATTTATTTCTCTATCTATTTATCTCTCTGCCCATCTGTCAAAAGAGCACTGAGAGCTTTCAAGCATTCACACTCAATTCTACAAATTATGTTTATGGCACTCCCCCATCCTTCTCCCTCTGAACTGCCAGGTTAACGCCCTGTGAGTTCAAAACAAGGTTTGAAATCCTTTTAATGTCAACTAATCCCTTTAAAATGTTGAGACTCTCAGCTGAATCTGCCTTTGTGGCTCTGAGTGTTCCTCCCACCAACCTCTCTCTGCCTGCACTTTACTCCAACTCACACTTTACAGCACAAATATTTTACAGGAATAGATTTGATTACTTCCACCTAATCTTTTTATTCACAAATTGTGTCCAAGGAAAGTGGTAAACGCTCCCATTTCTAAGCAATCCAAAACTCTTCACAAATTGCAGCTAATAATTCCTTCTGACCACAATTCCCAAATCCTTAACTGCACACAGAGCTCTGCATTTGCACCACATTTGTCAGCTGAATAAAGGACTTAGCCTGAGAATCAAATTATAGATTTAACTGGCCAACAACTTTGTTATCTGAGAATGTATTTCAGCTCCCCTATCCCATTTTCTCTAAGCAAATGTCTGAACAGTGAGAATTAAAGTCCATTTTTCACATCTACTTACATACTCCTTTTCTTTGGCTTGCTAATGGATTCAGAGTGGAAAAGAGTACAAATACCAGACAGAAAATAACCTGGAGAAAAGTGCTTTTGTGGACCCCTTAACTGTGGTTTTCAATCTGCCAGGAGAAGATGATCATTTCCGTGCTCCGAGAAGCCACAGAAGTGAAAGGCAACATTTCCAATCACATTTGTAGCCATAATTCCTGCATCAAACTCAATTCATCAAAGCAAGAACGAGCCCCTATTTTTAGCTCCTCATCATTCATAACCAGCAGTGAGATGTGGGAGCATTTGTGAACCGCCAGTGGGGCTTGAGAAATCACTTCACGGCCCTGTGTGCTCTAACAGGGGGGTGGCACTGGGGAACAAAAGGGATTTATTTCTGCTTCCCTGAACTGTTTTCCCCTCTGGCAGCAGCCGGGTCACGGATCCCCAGCAGGGCTTGCAAGGAAGATGGCAGCACTGGAGTGGGGAAAAGCTTCTGACCCCAGAAGAGCTCTCTGGAGGAGTTCCCAGCAGCCAGAACACCTTGGGGGGATGCAGCTGGCTCTGCACCTTCCCCAGAGGAGGAAAAACAAGCTGCTGCCATTCCTGGAGTTTGGGCTTTGTCTCGTTATTCCCCCTTGGCTTGCTTGCAACACATTTTTTCTCCCAGTGAACTTTGTTTTGCCAATGGTCTTTCAGCACTGCTTTTTTTCAGGGGGGATGTGTAAGCTGGAGGAAGCTGAAATAACAAAGCAACTGAAAGAACCCCCAGATCCTGGACTCTGATGCTCAGAGGGTCCTAACTGGGATGAGAGGAGAGAAAAGAAGCA
>VYZR01020335.1:564-14805 GCA_013400675.1 Oxylabes madagascariensis | reverse complement strand
AATTTCAATCAATTTAATTTATTTGTCAGTTAATAAGCTTCTAATTACTACTTCTGGTATTGAAACATACACAAGGGACGTAGCCCTTGCTCTCCAACGCCCTCACCATACCTACTCCTGGCAGTGGGGCAGCAGGACCAGCAGTCATTCTGGTTTCCAGCCCAAGGTCAGCATTGCTGCTTTTTATGTGCGTATAGTAAACAAATAGCTTATACAGACAAGTTGTTCTTAAAACAAATCAAAAGCACATCAAGTGAAATGTGATCTAAAATAAGCCAGCAATGTTTCAGAATATCATTATTTCCCCTGGCATTTCAGGATGCTGCAGTTGCAGAAATTCCTCTAAAACAATTCAAGACTTAAAGCTAATGCTCCCACAAAAAGTGGTTTCCAGACAGAAACATATTATAAATATACACACACACTCTCCATCACAGTAACCAGACCAGAACACTTGCACAGGAAAGCCTCTAGCCACACTTTAACATTTTGTTCATTGAACTGTATCAGCCAATGTTTTTTTTCTTGCCTCCCAACTATGCCAGCAAAAACCTTACTGCAAAATCCCTTCTAGTCATTGCAAAACTTTTCTGCCTGCATAAACCATTCCTTTCACAGGACATGGTGTCAGCAGTACTTGCAAAAAAAATTCTTCTTATACCAGTAGAGGAACCTGAGAAGGAAGTGGTGAAACCAGGTAACAGAAGTGTGCAAGCAAGAAGGGTGAAAGCAAAGGAGAGCATTGCATCAGTCTAGCTTATGTGTACAGAAAAAGGCAGGAAGCAGAACTGCCCTCACACCACATTTGTGCCAGAAGAAACTAAAATTTTGCTAAGTCACAACACTACTACAAGAAGTAATAGCACGAAAACACTGCATGCAGGTCAGACTGACCAACTTGACTGTGATAGACCTGGCATTTTGTTTTCTATTTGGATTTTTGTGTCATGTTTTGCATAATGTATAATCTGGAGAAACAAACATCACCTAGAAACTCAAGCATAAGCCATTCCACTTACATCAAGTGGATACTAACCCTTTTCTCCCCAAGAGTTCAATTGACAGTTGTGTTAACTGTTCCACTACTGATAAGACACTTAGCACAATTTCTTTGCTAAAACCTTTCTCAGAACTCCAAGCCATCTGCAAAAGCCTATTATGAGCAAAACCATTCACATTTTCCCCATCCAGGAGTAAACAACATCTCCACTTTTCCTAATGAGCATCCTTATAATACAGACCCATCCTGGCCATGTGAAAAATACTCAATACCAAGAATAGAGGAGTGTAGGTTAGAAAACAACAAAAAAATTTAAGACATATTCAGTACACTTTTAAAGACTTGCCTGTCTGTGTTTCCACTCAAATATAAATCTTCTCTGTATTTCCTCTGCTTTTTATTTTTTTAAACCCTAGATCTCCTGCAGGTTATCCAGCCTGCCACATCACATCAACACAGAAACCAGTAAGGCCTGGCTGCAGAATTTAGGTCAGCTCGTCTGTGGAGTACATAAGGTCTTCCACACAGCCATGAATTTCCTAGTAATGCTTCAATAATCCCTCTTCATCCTGCTACACAGCTATTTCACTAGGAACTGCTAGCTTTCCTCTAACTCCCCAACAAAGACTCTCCACAGGAGGGATGTTTGCAGGCGAATGAGCCACTATCTCTTCCTTGGGAAGCAGGAAGCTGGTTGTTGAATCAAATAAATGCTGATTCTTATTTCCCAAGACAAAAAAAATAGAAAGTGAAATATTCACAGCAGAAGCTAGAAAAAGAGTCTCCATCTTTTAGCCACACTAGGAAAGATATAATCAGAGCTGGAAATTACCCCCAGGACATTAGATATAATTTCCTTAACAGATTTTAAACAAATCCTCACTGCTTATACCTGGGTCAATAAATAAAAAAATATGACTAATAAATTCAGACAGTCTAAGCAACAGAGGCTGGTATTTCTGGAGAGAAAGCATCACTTGAGGTGAAAAAACATTGTGTGCCTCTTCAAAGAATACTCCCTCTAACACTGAATTGCATGCCACTGCCATCGCAAGCATTGGACAGGCCCACATAAGTAGTAGCCCCGTTCCTAAAGGATCTCTAATGGTACATAAAAATATGCAAAGCCTTTTCAAAACATGGTCCTCAGAGCAGGAGTTCCACATAAACTGGAAGGTTCAGTTACATAAGACAAAAACCCCAAATTGAATACAATGAATCAAAACCTTAAACTCCTCTGTCTTCATACAAGATGAACCTAACTAAATCTTCTCAAGTATGACAATCTGAAAGATGTGAATGCAAGAATAAATACCAGTTTCCAGGAATGGTTATGGACATCTCAGCAAATAAAAACATAGCAAGCAAGCTGACAGCTGGTTTTGTCTTAAAACCCATCAGTCTGCTACCTCTCTGTGCTCTACAGTTCACACATAACATACTGCTCATCAAAAGCTAGCACTGAAGTCTCCCTACTAGAACAAAGAATAAAGCTGAGGAAAAACCTTTCCTCAAGACACGAAACTGCTCTTCAACATTCAAACATTTGCTAAAAGTATTCCTACAACTTACATGATGCCCATTCTTTAAAACTTACATGAAGCCTGAAAATGGTATTTGCAGACTAGCAATGGTATAAGCAGTACTAGCTTATAGTAGTACTACTACAAGTAGTACTGAGCTGTACTGCACATTAGATGTGCAAATCAAACACCCCAGAAAACAAGTTGCATTTGTTTACGTTCACCTCAGATCTGTTACAGAACTCAGACATATAACATGCACCCATGCCAGGCTCTCCTTACTGGGCCTCCATTGCATCACACAAGACCTTCTAAAGAATGAAACGTTTTATAACTAATGATCATCCAGACAACTTTTCAGACAACTTTTCCCATGACTGGCTCAGTACCTGATCAGGCTGTGCTTCTCCGCCCTCCTCCTCGGGCTTCAGCTGGGCTGAGCGCTGGCTCCTGAAGGCTCCAGCAGCAGGAACACCAAGCCAGACTCTGATGATCACCTTCTCATTTTGACAAGTGCCACAGACTCCTCCTATATAAAAACAAACTGCTGTGAATCAAACTGACCAAATAAAGTGGTCATGGTAGCGGGGGTCAGAGGAATTCCATTCTGCAACACAGGAGACAAAGGTTACTCATCCTTTTGCTGACAGTGCTTCATCTTTGGGGAAGACTGAGCACATCCTGGTTTTAATAACTCTGGAACTACTCTAAATGAGTTGTCCTATTCTCAAAGAGCATAGATTCCAAATGAGCTATTTGTCATTTCCCACATGTTTTCCTAAACATATTGGCTCATCCGAACTTAACCAAGAGCACCACTATTTCTACATCATCACCTCCCTACACCACCACAAAAGCCAGACCAGACCCCAGTGACGTGGTAGCTGCACAGTGCACATGGTCCACACAAACACTTTGATGACACTTCAACCACTGCATCACAGCCATACGCCAGGCAAGCAGATCACCTTGAGTCAAATGAGCTGCTTGGAAAAATCTCAGGAAAACACCTCTATCCTCTGGGATGATCAAAACAGAGAAGAAGTGGGATTGTCCCCCTCCTTCTTCCGCCCAAAACTTCCACCAGCTAAGACCCAGCAGAGCTGCCTTCACCTCCAGAGACCCAGAGGCTCCAGGGCTGTGCAGAGCACACAAGATGGAAAGCAACAACTCAGCAAAAAGAACAGTCAGACTCCAGCAGGTAATTCATGAATATTTATTTTAGTTTGCTGCTTATTAAGTATGCCTTGTTATAAATCAAGTATTTTACAGTAATTGCCTCCAATCAACAAACACGAGGAAAGCTGCTATGTAAACCAACGTTGTTCCATATCCAAGAGGAGTCCCTTAGCAACAGGCAGGATTCTACAGGGCTCTCAGTACGCGGCCGGCTGGCTGCCACTGCCTTGCTGCCCTTGCTGCACCCCTGGCAGCACCGCTGTGTGCCCAAGGGGTTCCCAGCACTGCCAAGCACAGCACACTGCGCCAGGGTGCCAATACCAGTGCGGCAGGCGCTCACTGCGAGGGCAGCAAGCCCCAGGTACACGATACAGGTACAGCCCTCCAGAGCAGAGGATGCTCCACAGCCAGGGGCAACCAGCTACATCCTCTGCTTTAGCCCCCAGCCCACTGCCTCCACCCCAGCAGTGCCTGCAGCAGAGCTGTTCTGCCCTAAGGGTCTGCACCCAGCACCAGGAGCAGCGCACTCACCCACCTGAGCTGCTCCCCAACCACTGCAGAAAAAAATGCAAACCAAGCCCCCCCCAAAATCTCCCTCTAATTTTTTTCTGAGCCTTTTCCAGGGGTGGCACCCACTGGCACTCAGAAGCACACAGGAACAAGCCCTCTGTCAGGCTTTCCACTGAGATCATTTTAAAGGTCAGCAGGAACCTGCTGTTCCAGGTTTCTTCTTAGCAGTAGAGACCCAGGAAAAGGAGACGGGGAAAACACTGTCAAATCCTCAAATAAAATATGCCTCATGGACTTTTCTTCTTGAAAGGGCTTGGGGCGGTCAAGTAGTCTCAGAAGAAGCAAATCTTTTTATGCAGAACTGGAGTTTTCAGAGACTCTAGGTTTTTAAATACATGGAAAAAACCTGTGACTAGATACTTTCCAAAGGTCTACAGCAAGCAGGCTTCAGAACAGACCTTTGGATCATACTTGAGGTCTAACAGAAAATGCTCATAGCCACGGGGCCATTCACCTTGGCTGCTTCTGTAACCCTTTTTTTTCACGAAGTCAGAGAGCCATGCAAATAGTGCCTAAGCAGAGCTCACCATGCCCTCCAATCCCTCCTCAGCACCGACTCCAAAGGCAACAAACCATTTCCGAAAACAGCAGGCAAAGGCAGTTCCCACCTTCAAAGTAGGAGGACTCTGTTTTTTGAGAATGCATCAGCATTTAAGGAAAGGGGCCAGAACAGGCTGAACAGCACCACCACCACACTCGGTAAGGTATGGAAGAACAGGAGAACTTCTCTTCAAGAGCTGAATCATAATATGAAACGCTGCTGAGGTCCATCACCACCACCCTCCCCTTCCCAGAACAGGCTGAGCCTAAGGATTAGATCATACCTGGAGAAAACGTCAAGGAAAACAAATGACAAAACACTTTAAAATTTTGGTTTAAAATAAACAAAAGAAAACGAAAAACAAACCAAAGACCAATCTAAAAGCAGAAAAAGCATAAATTCCAATAGAAATCATAGCAGTGCATAAGTAGATGTTTGGGCAATGCCAAGACCAGTGAAGGATTCTTCCCCGCAGTTCTTACCGCAAAAATTCTCATGGATTTTGTTCCAAATCCCATTTGACAAATTCTCACTTTACGCTACTTCCTTCACCTCCCTCTCCCACTTTTGAAGTGACAACCTCAATTTATTAAAACAAAGCAACATCCTTCTTACAGAAACATCTGCTTTGATACAAGAATACACACCCACTGGTATAGTCAGTATGTGGGATTGTGGCTATGGAGCAGATTAAATAAGAAGCACATGCACCACTTCTCTTTTAACCTCGTCCCCTCTGGCACTCATTCACTTCAGTATTTTTCTTTCAGGGCCCTACAGCATAGGGAAAGACACCACATTTACATTGGGGTGTTGGCATCAGCCAGTGCCAATTTCATCTGAATCACAGCCAGGTACTTGACACTTCAGCCATAACACCTGCAGCCTCCAAATGCCACGTCCTCAATACAGTAGCCTAAATGTGTCTGCCTCCATTTGTACAGTCACTTGATCAAATATATTCTCCATTAAGGAAAACAATACTTCTGATGCTTTTAACAGGGAAATAATAATTGTTAACAGAGTGGGGAAAAAACCCAAACAATGCACTTAGAACAAATCACTATGAATTCTGTAAAGAAAGGAAAAGGAGGGAAGTCACAGTATTTTGGGGAAGAAGTAGAGATTTTGGAAAAACAAAAAAAACCAACAACCTCAGCTAATTAAATAAGTAAGCAATTCCAGTCATTAGAGGTTTAATTTCAGCACAACTGAATAATTCTCAGTTCTGCATATATCTCCAAGTACCCAGACAACAGCAGCTATTTGACAATCTCTTCAGTTAATCTGCCATCTTCCTTCCTTGCTGCTTCAAAAGAAAAACAAACCAGCACACAGAAGTGTCATGCCATCAAGAGAGAAGAAAAACCCCAGAACAGATACCTACTGTAGAAATACTGTCAAAAGTAGCATGTAACCTAACCAGATAAATACCAGATTTTGTTGCTATCTCTGAGTAAGTTTTGCAATTAGCTGAAGCTGATTTGTGGCCACCCTGCTACTTAACATTCCTGCTCTCTCTATGGTGTGTGCCTGGGAAAGGCATCTTGCCCAAAGCAGAGGGTGGGCTGGAAGGCAGGACTTCCCCTTTCAACAGCAGTGCAAGCTCAAATTTGCTCCAGCTGGTCTTGAAACCACACTCCCCTTGGAAAGCACCTTAGGCATTGCTCCTGCTACATGGGAGCCAACAGGATCCCACTGCCACTCCCTGCAGACTTCATTGTCCATTCTAGGGCCTTGCTGCAGCTTTTCACATGACACCCAACACCCAGTTTAATTTGGGAGCTCCCTGTAATTCCTCCCTTCTTAGTGGCCACCCCCTCTTGCCCCATCCGTGAGCCAGAGGCTGTGCAAATTCCTCCGCACTTCCTCTCTTCTGCTGCAGACAGCAGGAATACAGCAAAGACAGCAGCAAAGACATCAACAAATCAAACCTTGCTGGTCGCAGGCAAAACTTGTCACTGCTACAGCTAAGTCATTGTCTGACCCACAGGCAGTACGAGAGGGGGCTGCTGCTGGGAGCTCTGGTATTACACTCTTTAGCAGATAGCAAACCAGATACAAGATTTTACAAGTTCAAACAGCAAACAGGTAAATAATCAGACACTGAAGAAGTCTTAACACGGATGAAGCGACAAAAATCAGCACCTACAGAGTGTGGAGGGCCACCATCCTCTCTTCATGCACAGAAGAAACAGCAGAGAAGGGGCACTCTGCTCCTCATGCTGACCAGCTGCACACTGGCTGTTTCCAGGCTGCCACTGTGCACATGGACAGACTACTGCCTTAAAATACAAATGAGGCACGTGCAAACCATTAGTCAAAACCACGCTTGTACTAATTCAACCCCTAAGCTTCAGGTACCCATTACATTTCATGCAATGAATTTTTTCAAATACTTTGCTTTCAAGTTGACTACAAACAGAAAACTTGGCCGTTCCACTGTGAGCATGAACGCCTTGTTTCTGGAGTGAGGCACCCTCAAAATACAGAATTCATATACCTTCGACTTGCAGAACAGTATATATAATCTCATGCTTTATAATTTTATGTCATATTTACTGACACTCCACAGTTTTGTTATCTCCTTTTCTTTGCCCCATCATTACTATTTTCTTTTGTTATTTTCTATTTTTGCGTGTTTCTCATGCTTTTATTTTCAGGCTTTGCTATCTTTGTTCTCCTGTAACTCTGGCCTCAGTGGTTTCTTTCTTTAAATCTGTTTGGATTAAACTGATCAATGCTAATAAAGACACTCTCAAATTCACCTTTCAATATAAGTACATCCTAAATTAACTTTGACTAAAAATAAACATGGCATAAATATAAGTTTTAAACACTGGAAAAATAATCTTGTCTAAACCTGTGACTTTTTCACTTTTCTGAATGATTATCAGCACAATTTTGTTTCTCTCAGTCCACTCCTTTTTTAAAGAACACTTTCCTACCCACTTTTCATTGAGACACCAGCCCTGGTTAAACTCACAATTTCTGCAGCACCAACAAGCCTTTATGTGTCTGCATTCCTCCACTTCCTTGTTTCCAGAGCAAATAGATTTGTGGTCAGAAGGATAAAAGACAGAGGAGCAAAATTATCAAGCCTGTTTTCCCTTTCTCTCTACCATCAAGGCCAACAAGGCAAAACTGTGAAGAAATTTAGTATGGGTTACAGACCAGCAAACATTACTTAAAAAAAACTGAAGTGCACAAAAAGTTTCATTTCCCTTTTGTCAGTTCCTCTGCTAAACTACATAGGTTAGGCTTTGTTTCTTAATTTAATTAGTCAGAAAGTAAGTACATAAAAGTTTCTGGATGTCAGCCATTGAGAGGAACCCTGTATGTGGACTTCTCAGTTTGTATTTTTAAACACCAGTCAGACTAACTATGAAGTCTGGCTCCTCCGTGCATCCTTGATGAAGGCAATTGCTAATGCATGTGGAAAGCGTGTGTAACCATAGTGGTGCCTGGAAACAAAGCAAGCCAGTACACTAGCTCTAACACTGCTCCCTCAAGTTCTAATGCAGAGACTGTCAGACCAAAGCAATTCCTATCCTCCCTTTCTGTGATCTGTACACAAACCACCATTTACAAATATGCAATATGGAGACTTTTTTTTCTCCCACTATTCACTGATATTTTCACTGGTTTAGTGGACAAATTTATACAGAACAATCCAAACTACATCAGCTTAACACTGTGTTCCTCTGTGCAGGACTGCAAAGGCAACAAAATGTCTATTACATAACACTTCTGTATAAAATATTAATTTTCACAGAGAAGCTCTTGAACCGAAAGGTTATTTTCAATGATTAACAAATCACTGTTGTATAAGCTTGGTTATTTAATCAGTGTATTTGAGACAGATAACAAACCATACATTTTATTGACATATCATTAAAAAAAACCAACTTTTAATGCGCAAACATCAAAATACGCCCACCCCTAGCTCAAACGGATTCAGCAAGCCTGCACTGGGGTAATTGCAGGCATCAGCAGTTTTTATACAGTTCTCACACCAGCTGAAAGCATGTAAGCTTCCTTTCCTTCCTATCCTGCAACGGATAAAGAACAGGTAAATATTCAGACATCATATTCATGTACATATCCCGTGCACTTGTTCCATCCTTAAAGCTATAATCTCAGGTTGGAAAATCACTGCAGCAAGAGTAAAGTGCTTCAACATTTTTTCCATACAAAAAAATCCCCATTTTTAACAGGCATGTTGGTTATCTGTACCATTGGCAAGACTTGAAAACACTAGAGGTGTGGCAGCCCTGGCTTCTGTAGGGCTCCAGGGCAATCAGCAATACCTTTTATAAAGAAACTGCCAATGCTGACTTGCATAGAATGAAGTTCAAGAGAGGAAAAAAAGACAAACGTGTATCTTGGCTGTGACTTTGTAGGCATTAGGCTGCGTGAGGACAGGTAAGAAGCTGTTTCACTGCTTCATCAGAAGGACTATATAGAGCCTTCATGTATGAGGTTTTTCCTTTCTCTGTGTATCATTACATAATGAATGCACGGAGGGGGCTCATCTTGAGCATCACTCCAGCAGATGGTTTCATCATATTTACCAGCTCCATGTGAGTGCCAAAGGTAAGACATCTAAAACAGCAACAGACACTTCTGTCTGCCTCATCCATGGTCTAACTATGCAGGTAAAATCATCAGGAGATAGAACTCAAGATAGAAAAATACCGAGGAAATTAATAGAGAGATTTTGAAACTCCAGTTTGAGAGCTGTGCAAATTTTTTTTCCCAATTTATATTGCAAACACTTTGAAGAGATATCTGATAGGAAAAGGTAACAACAGCATTTAATTATCTGTAGTGCCCACTCCTTAGGTCTGAGAAATCTTCCACTGCAATTTTCTGGTCTTCAAAGTAGACCAGCATAAGATGGAACACCTGAGATACCTAACTTTTGACAAGAAGACCATATACAGAGGGTTTGCTTTTTTTTTAACACTAACAAGGAGCAAGGTAGATCACAAGAATCAGACTATTCCTTCTTCTACTGATCAGATAATACAAAAAGCAAGACCATGATGAATAAACACAAATGCTATCCTCACTCACTGCTGGATGCCAGCCACATGCTTTCAGCCTGGTTATTTCTTTCTGCTTCTTCATCAGAGTTATCTTCAACAAAAAAGGGCCTCCAAAAAGAAAAAAAAATCTGAGCAACAACCATTCTTCCTCCTCCCTAAGGGTGGCTGTATTTTACCCCACGATTGCTTCTCAAGTCTTGAATGTTGCAATTACTTGTGTCTCAGAACAAATCAATTCTGAGGAAAGAGCTCAAGTGGAAAGAAGGAAAATTAGTTTTGAGGCTACATGAACAATATGGTTTTGTATCCTGATTTATACTTGAAGAGGGAGAAGAAGAAAAACTAAGGTATTTCTTTTATAACAGTTCTAACAAACAAGTCCTTGGTGCAGCCATCCTCACTTCCCATACGACTGCTTGCCTCCAAGTGTTGGGCAAACGTGGCATTTTGCTGACTTGATTTCAAGAAAACAAGTTTTCTCCTTCCAAGGACATCTCCTTGAACATTCTGGCAGCTGCTACATGAATGTCTTTTAACTTCTCTTCCTATCCATTTCCTGAAGGAGGACAAGAACCTGTTCTTGCTACTGCTGAAGAGAATATAGAAATAAATGAAAAGAGCTTATTTATTTTAATTAAATAAATTTGTGGTAAGAGAGATTGAAGCAGTGTCAGTTAAAATTAATCATGTGGAAATTAGTATTACTGACAGTATTAGGTGCCAACTTGACTTGTGACGCACTTTTCTTTTTAACATGCCAAAACCAAGATGATTCTCAAGAAGTTAAACCCTAGAAATCCTGGCTTTGTTCTTTCCTAAATTTGTTTGTAACCTCTGAGGGGAGAAATTGTTTGGCAAGCAATTGGTACCCATTCTTTGTTACATGGTTAAAAGAAAATTGTACTCAATTTGCTCCAACCAAAAGATCTTGAGCCAAACACATCCCCAATGCAAGCAAGTCAAACTTAAAAAACGTAGCTCAAAGCGTTCTCAAGGTTAGAGGCTCAGGACAGCCTTGAAACACAAATTACCATTGCTTCCACAAAACATAATGCTAGTAGCTGCTAGAAAACTGCATTTCACAAACACCTTTCTTCATCTTTCAGCCCTGACTGGACGACAGCAGCTCATCATCACAGCCAAGAGCAAACACTTCCAAGATCAAACAGCACTAGCGACCCCAGAGAGCCTCATGCATGCATGTGGACTCATGAAATTATACATACATGGAAAATTAGTCACGGACACAAGTCTCTGCATGGTGAAGTCCACAGACTTTTCACTGCTTGTTAAAAAGACAAGCAGCAAAAATGAAATGAAATGTTTAAAATGTCAGTTACGCAAAAGCCCAGACAAGTCTTTATCTAAATGTAAGGTTTCTGGGGAAAAATATTTCCATTTTTCTTAGCATAGCAATAGCTTTTTCTTTTTATGTTGGTTAGGATATAATCTTCCCACCACCGAGAGACAATAAATAAATAAATAAATAAAACAGAAAGGAAAGAATAAAAAAGATCTGTGCAGCCCTATTTCAATGCTAGCAAGAAATGGAAGAATTTAAATATCAGAAACTGAAATAACAGGTTTTGTTCTTTCCACTTAATGTTACCGTGCTGTTATATGTAATACCTGAGTATAACAAACATTGCTAATTGCATTTTATGATATTTGGGGATCTACAGCAACTTCGTGAATTGGAAGATAAAGACCGCTTTTTTGAAAGGAAATGAAAACCTTCAGAGTTCATTATTTTGTGAAATACTTACCCTGGAACTCCCGTTTTTTTTGGCACTCAGTTGAGAAACTTGTTTACTGAGTTCCCTCATGTTCCCCCACTTGTGACTCAAGCTATTTCTCAGCAAAACAGCCACACAGCAACGCCACACAGATTAAGTGCTTTAAGCCTCAGAACACTAACCCAGTGATCAGAGCGTCCATGTACCTGTACCAAAACTCTCTTCTCTTAGAGGTGCGGGAGAAAGCAAGGGGAGACCCTGGGCTGAGGTGCTGAGTCAGCACTCTGTCTGCACAGCAGCCCAAGCCAACCCTCGAGCACACCACAGCCGCTGGTGCCATCAGAGAACACCCAGCAGGTTAGAAACCCAGCCTGTGTACAGGGCCTGATTCAAAAATCCACTTACTGCCCCTGCCTTTAACAGACTTTGAATAGGACCTCAATGCGCTGAAGAAATGGGAAGACCTAGAGAATTTAAAAGAACCGACTTCAACCCAGGAAGCTTCAGTACAGTCCTTCCTTGCAAAATTGCTCCAAGCCACAACACACATAGCCAGCTGCAAGTGCTTTTGACCACAGGGATGGATATACCCTTTTCTCCACCAGCCTTTATTCTCTTAGCCTCCTGTCACTGGCAGGACTTATTGCAAGCCCAGCACAAACAGCGTTAGCTTTTTTCTTCCCTATCCACGCATGCAGTCAAGAAAACTGTCCATAAACAGGAGGCAGAGTTGTGGTATCTCTGTACCACCACTTCAGTATTGCTACATAAGAGAAGGAGGCAACAGGCACAAAGGGCTAAAAAAGAACTGGAATACAAGAACTACATTTCAGGTGTACAGCTATGTGTTAGTACAATGTTCACTAGCTAATCTTTCCAGGGCAAGCACCCAAGAGCTTTCACTCTCTCTGCATTGTTATTATAGAGATTGGCTCCTATTAATAATTACCTTCCTCTGACTGCAGCACACAGTCTTTCTTCATTGCTGGTACTGCTGCTTAGAATTCCTTTTCCAGATCTCAACATGCTGGACAGATTACCATCCCCTCAAGGATGTCAGGACTGGTAGAGATCTATTGTGCATACCTGGACCTTACAAAACACTTAACACTGCTCCCTTCCCTGCATAACCTCACATCGCCGTTGTAAACTTTTAATCTCTTGTGCTGAAGTAATCACAATTACAAATAACAGAATCTATTTAATATTCCCTGCTATTATGTGCAAGAAAACAGAGACAGCAAACAGACAAGTGTTTTTGACACTAGGCAAGATACAGGCAAAACAGCAAATGAGTTCACTATAAAGGCAGTGCCTGCCTAGAGACACAGGAGAAAACTGTGTAAAAAAATATAGCCACAGAAGCATATTCCCAGGTCGGGACCCCATAAATCAGTTTCAACTAACAATAAAACGTTTATAGGGCACTTGTAAGGCACAAAGAATGACTAGGATCCTGGCCCCAAGTAAGGCTTGGTGAATTAATTTAAGACGGCAATCAAGGACAAATAACACAACACTAACCTTACCCTAAGTTTTAAGAAAGATGGTTTCCTTTCCCTCAAGGAAGAGGTGGAGAAAAAAACAAAAACAAAACACCACCACCAAAAACAACAAACAAGACAGAAACAAACAAACAAAAAACAACCCACAAAAAAAAAACACAGAGAAAGGGACTTAGCTACGCCATCTGTCATGAGAGTGCCTTCTTGATAGCTCACAGCCATGGGTTTAAAATCTCAGCCCCGTTCATGCAAATTTCTCACACCCTAATGCCCTCTCTCCCAAACAAGCAGGCATTGTCACTCCCCACCTTCAGTTTTAGAGGCAGAAAATACTATCCTTTCCTATCACGGTGACAAACATAATGCTGAAAAAAATCCCAAATACTTCCCTGTAGTGCTTGAGGATTTTTTAAAGCTGCAACTGGCAAAGCTTACGAGTAGCAGGTACCCCAAAGCGCTCTCTGCACCAGCAGCTAAGTCAAGTAAAACATCACTTTCAGCACCACCATTACAGGAAGTACTGCTAAGACTTATCCACCAAACAACACCACCACCACTACCGTCCTCCATTTTCAAGTCTGAGTAACCTATCTCATGGCTCTCACACACTGGGAACGTCCAGAGGAGAAAGTGCCACGGGCTGCAGGCGAGCTGTAAAGGCACAGCCTGAATCCCCCCAGTGACCGCAGACCAGCTCCCCTAAAGGATGCTGGGCAAGTCACAAGCCCTCTGCGCCTGAATTCGTGTTTGTTTAAGAGCAGTGGCAGCACTTGTGACGGGGGGAAATGGAGGTTGCAAGACAGGAGTTGCCGTGCCAAGCTCAGGGATCCTACAGGAGCGGGAGTCGGTATTGCCACGTACCGGGGAGCAGGGGGAAGGGAGGAGACGCGCCTCGAAAAAACAGAGATGGTTATCTGACAGGGGCCGGTTCTGCCCTGAAGATGCGCTTTATTGACCGGCTGGGGCCCCTTTAATCTGCGTGTGCTGCAAGACGAAGCACAGCTGACCCCACACAAAAGCCGCACAGCTGGCGGCCCCCAGAGGAGCCGGATCCAACCCCACCGGCCTCGAAAGGGGCTGGCAGTTGCAGCCGCATTCCCCAGCAGCACGCCGAACTCGCAGCCCCGCCGGGCCGG
>VYZR01020330.1:3565-25492 GCA_013400675.1 Oxylabes madagascariensis | reverse complement strand
AAAAAAAAAAAAAAAAAAAAAAAAAAAAAAAAAAAAAAAAAAAAAAAAAAAAAAAAAAAAAAAAAAACCTCCACTGGTGTGGGAGAAAATATAAAACATGAAGTTAATGTGTGACTTTCATTCAAAAGAGTCTATTCTTTTCATGATTGTTTGGGGCTTTGGGGTATTAACCAATAAAGAAAAAAATTCTGCTTGTTCAGCCTGATGTTAATGTTGGTGCAGTACTTTCATTAGCACAAAGATTTGCTCACATGACCCTCTAACACCTTCCACCTTCACAGCTGTAGCATTCTAGGGCACAAATGCAGTTCTCTGTGGCAAACAGAACTTCATCTTCTGATGTCATCACGTGCAGATGGCTTGACTTGGAGAACACTAAAATTCCGTGAAGGTCAGGTTCAAAGAGCTTGAGGATGAAGAAATATATGTAATTATTATTATTATAGCTCTATACCAAGCCTAGATAATAAGAAAAGGAATTAGATTTCTTATCTTTGACTGCATTTGACTGTAAGGTTAGAGATCAGTGACATCTTGATTAAGAAACAAGAATGATATGAATCAAGAGATTCGAAATTAATCAAGAAGATGTGAATCACATTGAATCAAACATGAACAATATGAGTTATGCCCTGTGTTAAGGAGTTCTCTGACTGCACCAAGCTCCAGCAGGAAAGCTGAGACTGGAAGGAACCTCTGAATGAGGAGCAGAGGGGACAGACCTGCTGGAAACAGGGCAGCCTCTCACATCATCTCACAGCATCTCACTCTCAACGAGGAGGAACCTGTAAACAGGGCTTCCTACAGAAAATTGGCAGAAGTGTCCTTCTGGTCTCTGATTTTTACAGAGCATCTCAAACCAGGCAATGACCAGGCAATCCAGGAGCTGCTTATATGGCACAAGTGATAATTCCATCACGTGAATGCTGGAGGGGACAGCTAGGGATTATACTCAACTTCCAGTGGTGAACATGGTCACAGTATCAGCCTGGATTTATCTCCTGTCATCATTATTAAATTCAGGATCCAGACCAAGGCTGGGAAGGTAAGCTACAGAATAATTGCTCTGGATTTCAGAAGAAGAAACTTCAGTATGCTCACAGAGTTGCTAAATAAAATCCCCTGACATGCAACCATGGAGTAGAACCGTGCCCAGAAGTTCTGAATTATTTTTAAAGAGAACTTAATGAGTAGCTCAGCAAAAAATTATCCTGTTGTGCAGGAAAAAGGAATTTCAGCAGAATATTTAATTGGCTACAGAAGCATCTTCTTGATGAAATGAGATGCAAAAAGGGAACATACAAGAGGTGGAATTGAGGCACAGTACCCATTTCCTGAAAGAACTGGCCAGTGGGATTTTAACACTGCTGCCTGTGACAGCTGTCTAGACTGGGGAAGTCCCCAATGTCTGGAAGAAGTCTAATATGTCATCTATCTTTAGAAAGACAAGAAAGGAAACTGGGAAACTATCTGCTGATCACCATCATCTCAGTCACCAGAAGATCAGGGAGTGTGTCCCTCTTGGGGTCCACTTCTAAGGCCACAAAGGACAAAAACTTACTTGGGAGCAAGCAGTATGGACTTGCTGATGGCAAACCAAATTTGACTGATCAGCCTGATCTCTAAGATGAAACTACTGAATGTGAGAAGATGAAAGTGCTGGCTGTAATGTGCCTTGTAAGATTCTGACACCATTCCGCTTAACATCATTTGGAAGCTTAGAGAGTGTGGGCTAAAAAAAACAGGTTGAAAGAGGGACTGAAAACTGTCTGGTCATGCCTGAGCAACCAGAGGTGCACCAAGGGATCAGTACCAAAATCCACACTGTTCAGTATCTTCATCAGATACCTTAATGGTGTCACAGTCAGATTTGCTGATGACTTAAGCTGTCTGCACTGACAAAGAGCAAAGCTTCCACGCAGAGGCTCCTTTATATACTTGAGATCCGGGCCAACAGACACCTCATGATGTTCAACAAGGAAACATGATCTGTTCCAGGCTGGGAAGCACCTCGCTGAGGAGCCATCCTGGTTAAAAGGAGTTGGGGATTACAGAGGGCACAAGGCCAAATGTGTCAATTTGGAAAGGGTCCAGTAAAGCGCTGCTGAGATCATCAGAGGCCTGGAGCAACATGAGAGGGGCCGAGGGAGTTGAGCCTGTTTAATCTGATCAAGGGAAGGCTAAGGGCTGCTGGAAAAGGGTGGCTATACAGAAGAGAGTCAAACTTGTCTTCTTATTGCTAAAGGCTGAAGGGGTGGACACATGCTGAGGTCTGGACAGGACATGTTCACTGGGAGGGCAGGGTAACCCTGAAACAGGTTGCCCAGAGAGCCTGTGGAACTTCTGCTCCTGAAGGTGTTTCAGTATTTAGCTGTAGTGTGGCTGACCTCATCCACAATTGGTCACAGCCCCATTTTAGGCAGGATGTTGATCTCCTTGATTCTAGAAGTAACTAAATAAAATGATCATGGGTATGAAATGATAGAAAAATATTATTATAAATAAGATGAAGTGAATTCATTTCCAATTTGCAAGAAGGTAGCTGAATATGCACATTTCATATTTTCGCACGGCACAAAATATGTGATACAGTGATTCCTGAGTAATATTTTAAAAAACTCCAAAATCAGTACAACAGTATGCAACAAGGAGGAAAGATTCTAACCCAAAGAGTCAACTTGATCATTTGCATGAGCACACTGAGACCATAAGCTTTCCAATGCAGCCAAAAGCAAGCTCAGACACATAGAAGGATGAAAGAGCAGAAGAGAGCCCATGCTGATGAGCAGAGGTTAGTGAAAAGACATGGATATAGGCCAAGTATGATGCAGGAAGTTATGTCACCTCTGACATCGGCCTTCATGGGCTGCTCTGTTCAGGCCACCTCCTGAGTGGGACACAAACGACCAGGAGAGAGTCCTAGAGGCTACAAAACGTCTTACAGTGAGAGATGGAAACATTTCAGTATGGTGTTTTTGCAAAGGTGAACACAGTGGAGATTGCTGCACTGGTCTGAAGAGACAATCCCACATTTCTCAACGACACAGGGGAAAAACTGAGTTTTGCTGCTTCTTAGTTGAAAAGAAAAGAGCTTTTATGGGTATTTTGATGTGTTTTCCTCCATCTCCTACACAAATGCAGAGCCCTGCAAGCCCTTGTCAAGCCCACCAAGGCTGTGCCAAACCCTGCAAGCTGCTGCTCCTGCCTCTGCCCCAGCACTGGGTAGCAAACTCAGTGGACTGTGGGCACGGGCAGCAGGGACGTGGTTTTACCTCTGCAGAACTCTTTCCCCGCTTCCAGGAATTTGCTTCCCTGGGGCATCTGCCTGTTGTACCCTCACCCAACACAGAGTTTGGTCTGCGCATATTTAGACAAGGAACACAGGCTCAGCATCTCTCAAGGCTTTCCCAAAGGCTGGAAGTTGAAACTAGATCAGCCGAAACAGGAAACAAGCCGCAGTTACATACACAACATATACACAAAATAAATAACAGTAGTTAACTATTGAATCAGTGGTGATTGGTGGTGAGTAAATGCTATTAAATTTACTGTATGTTTGTCCCAAAAGCTGTTTTCTGCACCTATTAGGCTTGAAACTTGACTTATCTCTGGGCTGGCTAGATGGGAGGTCAGCTGGATGAGCACTCTGGGTCTTTCCAGCCTCAAATTCTGTGGCTCTGTGGAAATTTTGTGTCAGAGGGTTTTTCTCATCATAGCCAGACTGAGAGCTTGAAATCCACATGGTTACTGACAACTCCCAACTGTCAGTAAAGCTGTTTTACAGAAAGTGTTACATGACTGATGTCTCTACAACTGCACTTTTCCAAACAGATGGGGGAAAAAAAAGGCACCGGTCTCAAATCAAATTAGTCTTGATGGATTACGCAAAAAAAACTTAACACATGCCCCACATTTTGAGAAACTTCTAAATATAACATCTCCATTGAAAACACAGTATATGACAGTGCTAAAAATACGTAAATACACATGTATAAAACTATTTTCACGTTACACAATGAGGACCCCTACAAGAGGCTGGAAAAATAACATTTTCTTGATGCGGGAGCCCCATGTCAGGGTTGCCACACCTTGTTTAACCTCACAGATAAGCTCATTTTTGAAAGCTTACTGTTTGACTTCTCAAGGTTTGTCTCTATGGGACACAGGGCAAAGATAAAAATGTTCCCATTGTAACTGACGTTGTAATTGCATTCAGAAATAATAAATCCGTGACATTATGGAAAAAAATTAAAATAACCCACAAGAGAAAATATGGTATTTAAATTCTGTTGCAGCTGGAAATGTACTGTAATAAAGAATTAACAGGTGAGTCGAGTATTTTCATTTTAACTAGACTGGGCATAATTTTATTTTACCAGAGTAGTTATACTGGTAAAACATTTACTGTACATGCAATTTTACTCACATAAAGGTATGATGCATCACCATTTCAGGAAAGAGACGCAGCAATGTAAGAGTAACACACTAGTAGACCTCCTAGTATGTACTAGTATGTACCTCCATGTAATTGTAATGGTTTAAATGGAGACGTGCAGTCAAGGGAACACGCTGTGTACATTCAAATAGGTTCTTGGAAAGTTAGAGTTTGCAATTACTTGTAGACATTAATAAAAAAGCAGTCTCAGAGACAGGATTAGCAGAATAAAAAATGCAGACTCGATACTTGCATAAACAAAAAAGTCAGGGATTTCTTCTGAATAATTTCAAATTACACCAGTAAAACAGGCCCTGAAATGTATAGCAAAAAGGGCCTGTACAACAGAGGAATTATTTTCCCAGGAAAATTACATTTGGATTCATTTATAGCCATTTTGGTACTCCAAGTGACAAAAAGTAAATCACATCTCTAGTTTCTTTACTCCATGTAGAACCTGCTTTGAAAAAATGAACGATTACAGCTTCCTAATTACTATTTTGAAAGCAAGTTTTAAAAAAAGAAAAAGAGTCTCCCATGTAATTATCAAAAAAAAAATCATATCATTTCAGGAACAACAGCAAAAAAAAAAAAAAATTGACTGTGGCCTCCTACCTGGTATAGGGCCAGGGAGCTTTCTTTGGTAAGACTGTGGCAGCCAGAAGAGGCACAAAAGCCATTGCAGCAGTAGATGCTAAGAACGTTAGCATGAGGGACAATTTTGTTCCTCTTGTCAGTGAGCACATGCCAGGCCATCTTACATGGCTCAGTAAAGACCAGTGCAGCTCTGTGAGAGTGGCAGAAGAATGTCCATTTCTCCACTAGGAACACCCTGAGTTACCACTGCAGGGAAAGGCACCTGCAGTTCTCGCAACAACAGAATTGTAACTAAGGGCACTAAAATAATATTAACTAGTGCCAGAGCAGTGAGGGGTTTTTTTTGTCTCCAGTATGCTTTACAAATGTTTTACAAACACTAATTTGATTCAGCATTGGCTCATGGCAGCTTCCAGCAGCAGGCAGATGAGGCTGGCTGCCCCACCAGGCACCTACACGGCTTTGCAGGGACGTCTGTACGGTGGGAGGTGCTGCCTGGGAGAGGACCTTGTTCAGGCATGTGCTGAGTCAATGTATTTTTCTGGCAGCCTGTACTGGCAGAACAATTATAGTGACCAAAGAGTTATTTATAACTGTCCTCCCGCAACAGGATTCTTGAGGGAGGATGTTGGTATGAGCACTGCTATTCTCTGTACACACAGCTACACACACCACAGTGGTGTCACTATTCAATGCATGTGGAACACTCCTCTGACATAAGTCTTGGGGCTTATTTTCCAAGGAGGTCACTTATACAGGGGGAAGAAGGAATGCAGCTCCGACCACAGTCAGTCCACACCTCATGCAAAAGCCCGGAGGACTCCCCACAAATTGCCACAACTTCTTCATGAGCTCACCAGGAATAACAGCATGGTTAAGCCTCTGACCATACAAACAAACCCTAATGCTAATGTGGCTTCACTCACTTTGGCTTGCTTTAGACTCACCTCCTCTCAGAAAACAGCCCTCATGCAGCTTCTGAGGCCCGTATAGGAGTGTGGAGAAGGAAACAACTTCTTGAAAAGCTCAGGGCTCAAACTTGTCACCCTGCAGGAAAGCCACCCCCACACACGCAGCCAAGCCTCGCTCCCTGCTGGCTGCAGCCCCTCCGCTTGCTCATGTGGAACAACTTAGAAGATCAGACCAGAGCTTAACCAGTTTAACTAGTAATCTACCACAGGTGAAGATTTACTTCCACAGTATCCTTACTTCCTTGTACTCTAGAATATGGATAAACCGGGCAGAAAAATGATGGCAAATGCCCCATCTGCAAAATGTGGTGGCATGTATGGGGCCTCCTGCAGCAGCATGCCTTTGTTATTGTCCCAGCTGGGAGCAGGTTGGCAGGAACAGAAATAGTCCTTAGGCACACCAGAATGTGTGCCTGTGAGTTTCTCTTCTTTGTTTTGCAGTTTGCAATGTGAGTGTGCAGCCTGACTGTCTGCTGTGAGAAGGCTCTGCAGTGGAGGAGACGCTGCTTCTTGCACTGACGTTTTGCACATTTTCTTTTCCTAGCATTTCTCTGTGCAGGGGGAGAATGCACATTTTGCTCTTTGTGCACAGAAAATGTATAGAAACTGGGAAAACATGATAGGATTTTTTACTAACTCTCAACAATCCAACATAATGGTAAAGAACGACCAAAAGCAAAACCTCCATGAGAGAGAAAACAAAGCCTGTCTCTCTTCCGTCTTGAATCTCAGGGTCCTGCCACGCAGGCATGATGCTTCACACATTTAAAGATGCAAAGCACATAATAGGAGCTATATCATAGGGGAAATAAATATGTCTGCATGCATTTCAAAGAAGCTAGGCCAAGCACAAGCCTTTCTCCACCGTTTTCCTTCGATACACAGATCTGGTTGTCTATGAACTACCACAATGGTAGAAGGAGGAGCTGCAAAAAGGAGACAGGTGACTGATTCAAAAATTGGGATTCAAAACCACTTGCACGCAGATCAGAGATGTAATCTTTTGTACTGATGGCACTGAATTCAGAAGGTTTCATTCACAGTGATTCTCTATTTATTTCAGCTACGCAAACACTGGTTTGCTTTGGGGGTTCAGGGAAGCTGCAAAGATTTCATAACTCCACTGTGTCAGAGTTTGATGGCTGGTTTTCATTCCAGACAACATAAGGGATGTACTGCAGTTACCAAAGTGCCAGTATCAAAGAACCAGCAGAGATGTTGCCCTTCAAAATTATTTTTATTCTAAGATTCATGTGCTTTGTTATATTTCCTTTTAAAAAAAAAGGAAAAAAGGGGGGGAGGGAGGAATCCCTATCCTTACTGACACTAAAATTAGCAATGCCTAGAATAGATACCAAAATTGTCTTCTTCCCCATTTATTTAGCTCAGATGTGAATGACGCTGCATCAAGCACAGAAAAATAGCGTATTAGTCTCATTCTACCGGAAAAAGAAGCACATTACATTGCTGGAATGTCAAGTTTCCACCATGCATTTGATAATAGACTGTGTGCTCAGTTTCTTGCATCCATTGGAGCAGCTCACTGAAGATATGCTCTGCCCCTGCCAGCCGTAGTTGCCCTTTGGACTGAACCACTTCAGCCAACCGGGGCTTTACCAGTCGCCCTTTCAGGTGTGGCCTGGCCTGTCAGATGGCTGGGCATTTCAAAAATAGTTAATACTTTCTTTAACAACAGAATTCTACACCTGAGTGATCTTTCTTTATTTTATCATCCCGCAATTTTCCATCATGCACTCTTCCCACAAAGATTTTTGACTACCGTAGCAGGTGAAAGGTCACACCTGGACATCATCCATCACCACGGCATTTTCTCTGCACAGCGATTGCAGGGGTGGCTGTTTGTTTTGCAGGCTGTGGTAAGCAGGTAGGAACAACTCCAGTGAGAAGGGCTGTACACTGCCAATGCAGGTCCCCAGATGACTTCCATCATAATTTTAAGGCTCTGCATGTCATGAAATGCCCTGACATTAAGTTTCAGCCTGTTTCAAATTATACCAAATGCACATAAATCTCATTCAAAGTGGTCCTCCTCAGACACAGGCTGTGACAAGTTCAGGGTGAGGAGAGCTACATAACTAGGAAGGATTGTTATATCCTAGTCATCATTTGAGGGGGGAAAAAAGAAGAAACATACCTACAGCACCTTTCTTCAACTCCTTTACCAAAAACCAAGACTGAAAAGTATCAGTGATCATACACATCTTCTCTGAAAACTCTGGAGAGGAACTGGCTTCTAGAAATACTTTCCCTTAAGTTGCAGCCTTGTGAAACTTGCTTGTCTTCAAAACCTAACAGCAGTAGTTGAACTCTCAAGCTGTGCTGTCAGCTGCCTGGGTTTAGACACACTGCTGCTGCAGGCTAGAAAATAAACGTGGGGTCAGTACTCGAGGGATGAGTGTGTTAGAAGAGAGGAAGGAACTTGTATCTGTGAGAAGTGACCCGCTTAAAGAGCCCCAGTCACCGCCTGTTTCTCTTCTCCCACCTTGCTCCCTCCTCAAGCAGCATGGGATGCCACATTGTGCAGAAAAATCAGGGAAGGAGAAAAACTAACACACCTCCAGGCACTGGAAAGTAGTCAGCATCTCCAGGAACAGGAAGGGCTTAAAGCAGCAGTGAGCACTGAAGATGTTACCAGCTTGATGGAGGAAAGAAGCACTGTAAGAGAACAAGAAAGGAAAATGGACAAATTAGCTGAATAAATATTCTGGTGAAAACAGCTGGATGAGCATCTCTGGAGACTAAGAAAAACTAGAAACAGAATGGAGAGATCATCATCATCTGTCCATATTTATAATGATGGCAGATATGACAATCTGTCCAATGCAAGCATTCCCATCCTGCTGTGGCACTTTCTCTTTCCAGAACAAAGCTCCTTGGCAGTTGCATCGAGGACAACAAAAAAATCACATTTTACTTCTGCCTCCTGTGTTTTTATTTACTATTTTGTCTGCTATTTCTTTTTTGCTTTTGTATTTTCATTTCTTCCTGTTTTGGTGATGATCAGTAAAGAGCATTACCTGCAAAACTGCATTGCTGCCTCATAGTCTCTTTCACAAGCTGGATCCTCTCAGAGGCTCCATAGCATCATTTGTCCCTCATTAGCTGTCATATAAGACACCTGCTTTAATACTTGAGCCAAAAACTTTTTGTTGTGGTGGTTCTGTAGCCCAAAGGGTTTGTATCTAGCTATGTTATTCAGTTTTGTGCTCATGCCTTCTGTTAAATCCTGACCCAGATGATTTGAGAGTATAGTCTCTCCCTTCCCCCTTCACTCCAATACACTGCCAATAAAGATATTTCCACCACACTGTAGGGAATATCCCACCAAGTACCAATTATATATCAACAACAGGTAGGAGACCCATGACAGAAGTTGTATTCCACCTGACCTCTACACATCTCTGTATTTCGCTGACCATTGTATGAGGAGCCATGTAAAATGCCTTGTCCCTCTGGAGGGAAGAGAGGGAGAAATAACTGGCACCTAAGTACTCCCTTCAGAAGTTCAGCAAAAGTGTTTTGAAGTTAAAATAAATTAGTTACTGACACTTCTCTGGATGGTGGTTTCCACTCCTGAGTAGAGCCCCACTTTGTCCCTTTGTACTATTCATCCACACCCCTCAGTCTCAGGCTGCACGGGATGGGGAGGGTAGCCCAGGCTGTCAGTGGGCTGGCAACCTGCCATTGCAACTCAGCCAATAAAAGGACTTCAGAAGGGGCCCTGGGAATTGCAGACCAGGAAGTTTGCCATCCAGCCTTACTAATGGCTGTAGAGTCTGAAAAAATTAAGTCACTGTAGACAAGGATAAACATGGTCTCTTGGGAAAAAGGCAGCATGGCTTTTGCAGAGAGAAATCCTGACTCACCAACCCACCACAGCCCTGAGGGTACACCAGAAAAGACAGAGAGTGGGTGCAGCAGACACAGAACTAACCAACTCTGAAAAAACTTTTGATTAGGTTCTATACCAAAGCTTGTCAGAGAAACTAACTCATCACATGACGAGAAGACTCTTTACAGATAGAAAATTGGAGGCAGGACATGAAGCAAAAGATGAGGCTTAAAAGCCACTTTTTTGGGTGGAAAACAGGCATCAACAAGATCTCCACACTGTGGGGTTGATGGTGGGACTGGCTTTACTCAGCATTTTCACTGAGTACCTGAACAGGGAGTGTACAGTGAAGTCCTTAAGTTTGTATGTCACAAAGTTCTTTCAGGCAAGTAACTCTAGAAGGACTTCATAAAATGGAGCTGGCAATGGCTCTATAAGCAGTCACTAGAAGGCTTGGGCAGTGATGAGCCTCTAACACCCAAACCCAGCCACTGGGGGTGCTGGGGGAGTGCAGAGAGGACAGGCTCTCCTGCTCTCTGCAGGCAGCACTGTCAGACTCAGCGCTGCATGGACCACTGATCTATCTGATGCAGTGGTTGATGTCTTACATTCTTAAATGTGCTTCTGCACACCATTCCTAGACACTTCCCAGTTTCACTGCACACTGTGATGGAGCAAATTCCCAGCCTGGCACTAAGGTTGAGATGTAAAAACCCATGCAGTCCAATTGCTGCAGTCCCCAAAGCCAGTACTGCCTATTCCGTCCATGTCTTCCTAGCAGCTGCCCAGCTGGCAGGCTGACCTGCCAGGCACACTAAATATAAACCCCTTCAAGGACCACAGAACAGTTAAAGAGAGAAGGAAACAGATCTTGCAGATGTGCTTTCACACACGTGCATTCTCTCACTTCCTCCTTCCCCATTATCAAACCTTGCAGAGTAAAGGTCTTTTCAAAACCGACAAACACTTGACTGGAGATCCCAGCTTTCACCTCCTCACCGTTCTCTGGATTAGTCTGGGGTTTGGTGAGCATACTTTTAAGGTCCAGGACCACTCAGCACCGCACCTTTCCCCTCCAGCCTGCCGGGCAGGAATGCCCGTCCCTGGGCCGGGAAGGGCGGTGCTCTCCGTGGGCGGAGGCTGCCGAGGCTCTGCCTGCCCCTGCACAGCCCGGCCGCGGAGCTGGCAGGAGTCAGCGGCTCAGCCACTTCCACAGCCACGCTTTTGGCAGCCAAACTCAGCCTGATTCAGCTCCAAAGGGCGGTCTGCCTTCCACCACGCCAGTGATCTCTGAGGCCGGGCAGCAGGTGCTTGTCCGAAACCCCTCCAAGGAAAGGAGCCGAGCCGCGTTCCGGCTGCGCGCTGAGCTCCGCGCCCGGCGCGCAACCCGCGGCTGGGAAAGCGAGATCGGGGAAGCGAGATGTAGCAGCTTGTGTACTCTGCCAGCCCTCCGTGCTGTGTGCCTCCTGCACGGATAGGTAAAGGGTGAAGTGTCTTTCTCTCTCAGTTCCTCCGGCTTCCACGGCTGTTTGGGCAGTATTCTGAAGCCTTCCCTGCATTGCGTCCCCTTTTTCCAATACCCAGTTCCACGATCTCGGAGATTCCTGAGCTCACTTTACCGAGGGAGGACTGATGAGCCCAGCCCGAAGAGAGCTCTCTGCTACCACTTAGAGGAGCTGCATCCCAGCTCCCCTCCCCCAGCGCCATCAACACCACCCACACAGCAATCCATCAGCATCACCCTTGGAGCATCTGGGGGCAACGTGTAATTAGGAATGATGCTGTCTGCCATTTATAGACATACTACTGCAAGGAAAGGCTGGTGAAAGTAATACCCACCGACAGACATACCTTAGAGCGTGCACTGAACATTAATGGGGAAAAGTAATGGAAAGGTGGAGGAAAGATACAGAGAGGAGAGACAAGGATGAAAGCAGCAGTGTACTCCCCACAGCTTTAAACCAAAGCAGTCATTAAAATATCCTCTCAGTGTGACTGTGACGTAGTTGACTGATAAAAGTTTATTTGAAGAAATAAATCAATTCTGTAAAATAGGAACATCCTCTCTTGCTGGGTAAGTAGAGCTTCATTTGCCCTGTGATCCCTTTACTCAGATACAATCCAGCAGAAACTGTGCGGGCATCCACACGCTGCATTGCCTATGCACAGAACATCATGGGGCCCACAGTGGTTTTCTCTCAAAGTCTATTACTGCAAGAGATCTTATTTGAGATTTACCTGACAGCTGATACTGTGTGTCTCATCTCAAGCATGCTTGCTCCTCAATTTGGGATTGTTTCTTTTCGATTATTTCCTATTTTGAACCTCCGTCTTTTTTTTTTTTTTTAAGTATTTAAAAACGTGGTTGTGCTTATCATGACACTGTAAGTATTTAATATGCAGGCTGTGTGCTCGCTCTGGATCATACATCAGCCTATTGTCACAGCAAAAAAACAGCTGTTTGTGAGATGCTGTAACAATCCTGCCAACACTCAGTAACTAACTTTGGATAAAGCAAAGTCAAACAAAAGGAGTGTGAACTATGACAAGCAATGTGTGGAGTGGTAATTCAGAAGGGCTGAAGGAGATGTGAAGAGTAATTAGCCAAATAAACAAAAACAGGGGACAAATTATTTAAGTGTATCATGACTTGGAATCAAGGAACAGAAGGAGTACATGAGGACTGGGAAAACATTGGAGGGAGCTAAAGCTGAGATTCCTGCATTTGTCCCACAGGAAAAAAAATCATGTAGGAGATATGTGAATTTCAGTTAAAGAAATGAAAGAAAAAAAAACAGAGACAGAGAAGAGGTGAAGAAAATACAGAAGACAGTGACTGAACCACTATTTTGCTCAGTAGGAGAAAGGGAAGGATGCAAATGGACCAGCTGCCCACTTAGGGCACTGCAAAGTGGCAAGAGATGACAGCAAAGACCTGAGTTCTGTGATTTTGGGGCTATGGCAAATGCTCTTCTAATGGCAAGTTCTTCAATTGCAGTATGAAGGCCGATCAATTCCCTCCACTGCTTTGTTCTTGCACTTGGTTTGCTCATCTGCAGCAGTAGAACTGGTGGCAGTTAAACAGGATGGAATTTATATCAGGCTTAGAAATTGTACTTGCTGCCTATGGTTTCCCTGCACAACAGCTTCAGATTATACCCCACTTGTGTGAAGTTGCAGTTTTGTCATCTAAGCATCCCACCAGTCCAGAGCACTTCATGGGAGCTGCACCATTGTCATCTGACTGCCATATGCCCCAGCCCGGAACATTCCCTCAGCGCAGCCACCCTCAGATCAACAAAAGCTTTTGCCTGGCTGAGGGTTTTCAGGACCAGCTCCCCAGACAAGTAGGATGGCCTGTCTGCACCATTAGCTAACTAACAACCATCTTTTATCTATTCTTCATGTGTCTATCACCACAGGATTCCAACACCACTAGCACCACATTTCATTCATCTGCTACAGATTGGAATGAACATTCAGATGAAGTTTTATTAACTTACTTGTGGATTTTCATGAATTACCTTTTAGTTTTGTGGATTTTTGCAATTCCTTCAATAGCTATTGCTTAAGGGTTTTCACACTATGATCCTGACAGGTGACTTAATTCTGTGTAAAATATGTCTAGCTCTGTTCATTTGGACTGCTCACATTGAGGAAAAGGAAGAGGTATATCCTTCTTTCAAGATTCAAATAATATTCATTGAGATTACAGAAAATTACTTGTGGCCTCAGAGAAGAAGAAAAAATCCAGATTTTAGATTGCTTTTATAGTTCTGTGTGCTTCCTCTAGGTGTGCAATGATGGAGCTCTATTTTCACACAGAAGGAATCCAGCTGAGAGCATGTTTTATTATAACTCCAGATGATGTTCAAGGGGATGAAAAACTCATTTTTCTCAGATGGTCAGAGAACAATTCCCAGTAAACTGACATTCTTTCCTCTCTAATCTGAATTCTGCAGAGGAATTCACGTTGTTTATAAGCAAATAATATTCATTGAGATTACAGAAAATTACTTGTGGCCTCAGAGAAGAAGAAAAAATCCAGATTTTAGATTGCTTTTATAGTTCTGTGTGCTTCCTCTAGGTGTGCAATGATGGAGCTCTATTTTCACACAGAAGGAATCCAGCTGAGAGCATGTTTTATTATAACTCCAGATGATGTTCAAGGGGATGAAAAACTCATTTTTCTCAGATGGTCAGAGAACAATTCCCAGTAAACTGACATTCTTTCCTCTCTAATCTGAATTCTGCAGAGGAATTCACGTTGTTTATAAGCCATTTGAAAGATTAAAAAAAAAATAAAAGGATGGTCCTGAACTTTTTTACATTTTCAATTACTTTTCAATCTCTTAAAAACAATCATTTAGGTCAGAGTAGTTAACTGCTATAAAACAGCTGCTAAAGCAGTCTTCTATTGTAAATTAAATGGCAATTTTACCAAACATTCACATTGCACGACTACATTAGAATAAACACAAATCTGGATTTTAAAAAACACTTAGGAGGGGAAGGGCTAGGCCTAAAGTAGTGATTCATGACCTTGTGATAATCTGAGTCCATGGCAAAAATTTTAGCAGATTTTATTACTAGTAGGTTATATCTGATATTTAAAAAAAGTACAAAAATAAGGGGAGGTGGTCCAAACTGAAGCTCCACACTTCAGAGGGAAAGCCAAGTTTCTGCTCTTGCTGTCAGTCAGGGTGATACATCACAGGCATAGCTATGGCTTCTGAAATGGCAGCTTCCTAAAACATTGTCATCAAAACAGTTCATTTTCTTCAGATTAACCAAGGGAATTACCGCAGCAAAATGAGTTATGGTCAGCTACACACTGATGGCACTGATGAACAGTAACAGCACGTAGTACTCATAGCAGTTTTCAACTTCAAAGCATTGTGAACATCACCCCTGGGACATCCTGAGGAGGTGGAAGTCCTCACTGTGCCAGAGCCAGGTAGGTAAGGTTGGTGCACTGATGCCAAGTGGACATGGGATGGAGGCAGGGAGAGGAATCTGCAATCTCTCAACCCTGTAGACATATGCTCTGGATGTGGATATACTCTGTCCAAGGTAGGGTGGGGTCTTTGTTGGGGACCATGAAATAAGAAAGCCTTATAAATATGACTTCCTAGACTCTGAGAATNTCCAGCAGACCAACCCGTCTCCTACAGGTCTTGACCGTGCAATTAAGGACAGGCCAATTTCAGTTCCACCCACTAGCTGTGACAGCATACAAGCAGCACCGGCACAAGGCCCACTCTCCTTGAACCCTCTTCAGCCTCCCACTGCCAAATTTCCCCATTTCATGTGAGCTCCAAGACCTTGTAGCCTTCATAGATAAGCTGGTATAGGATTTGCTCTGGAGTGACTGAAAGCAAGAAAGTTTTGTATTGTTAAACCACTTATAAATCGCTTAAATTATCCTCCTTTCCATTTCCATAAAATAAAAATGTCTGTAGGAATCACAATCTAATGTTTGGCTGGCGTGAGCAGCACTCACTGCCATGGTGTCACTGATGCAATCACCTGTACCCAGAGCAGGAGGCAGAGCCCTATGACCAAACTCAGGGACAGCTACAGCAAGGAGGTGTTACTCATGAAAGGAGATGGGAAACTTGAAGCTTCCTTAACATCCATTTCCCAAAGCAAGTAAGATCTGCAACACCAGCATGTTACTGATTCTTCAAACCTCCCTTTCTATCTCATGCTCTGCATGGCTGCAGGTTATGTTTCCAGCACAGAGCATGAGCCATTCCCCAGTTCTAGAAAGATTTTCCTACCATTCCCTCATTTGAAGCACTGTTGGATAAGAAAGTAGGAAAGTCATTTTCTTGCTTCTGCTTTGCTTCCAGTAAAAAGCAGAGCTGTTTGGAGCACAGGTGATGCAGATCTAGTGTCTGATTCTCACTGCAATGGAAATCAGATGTGTGCTGCTGGCCTTGATGGAAATTAGTACCATAAAGCTGGCATTAGTGAGCAGAGGAGCTGCCCACGACTTGCTCTCCACCAGCTCCTACAGATACTTTACAGAGGCAAATCTTGTGAAAGCAGACAGGTATAATTTTGATTGCATTTTGGTTGACTATGCTTGCAAGTGTGTACATATGTGTATACAGGGAGGAGTTACATAAAGACCAAGGCAGACTACAAATGGGAGCTGTTCTTTCCAAATTTTACACATTACTTGAGTCACAAAATATTAACTGCACCCAACCCAGTGAACTCCCTTCCCTCTTTGTTCATATTCACTCTAGTATATCCATCATTTTTGATTCTCTGTTGATTTCCATTGTTGGAGCTTATTTTCTGTGACTTGAGAACCTGAAATTGCACTATATATCTTTGTAGTTCATTGAGCTAACCAGCATTTATTTTAATTTAGTAAGGAAACATTTGGCTGGGTGTGACCAAATAAATACTGTGTCTAAACCAACACAAATATAGTTTGCACAAGGCTATAAACCTGTCTCAGAGCTCTAATGATATTGCAAGTCAATGAAGCTTCAGTGTTCTCATTAACATGATTCCATCAGACCTCTATGTTGCATATTATTAATTTTTAACAATAGATTGAAATATAATTTATAGCACTGTGGGGCAACAAAGGCTGGGTCCTGATAGTAATCCAACCTTTTAGGTTGATAATGGCTTTAACACTGACCTAATATTGAAAGGTGAACGTGTTCAGAGGGCATCAGAGCTAATTATAAATAGGACAACAGGGATAAAACACATCACTAGTCTGCATCAGTGAAGACAAAACTTTCCTTGAGAGCAAAGGGCACAGATCTTGTCATAACTTTATGTAGAGTTTTGCTGCTAAATTTGACCAAAAAAAGTAATCAAAAGCTTTGTTTTAAAGAAATACATTAACACACTTTTCTCACCTCTGAATAAAATAGAGAACAGCTAATGTTAATCTGGGTACCTATAATTCAACTCAATTTGGAAGTCGGAACAAGCATATATTTATGAAGAAAAAGCAAGCCTTCAAAATCTCAGTGGAAATATGGTAAACAGATGACATTAGTATTGTTCCTCTCCACAGCTTGCCGATGCATGAGAGTGAACACAACCGGTTTGTGCTACGGACAGCAGCTCCCAGTCCCTCAGCACCTCACCGGGCACTCGGAGCCTCGTGATCCGATCTCCGGGTGGGAGGGACACGGCCATGGAACGTGTTTAACCCAAGCAGGAGTAACTTCTTGTGAAAGGCAGCACAAAACTATTTCCTGCTTTAAAAGGCGTTCTCATCACCAAAGTATGTGTTAGTATTGCTTATACATATTTTCTAACTCAGTCTTTTGTGCCATATCTAGAAATACAGTACAGCGGTAATAACGTAATTAGTATTTTCACTAGCTAAATTACAGAGCTGGCTGCAGAATAAAGCACAGTAGCATCAGTATTATCAGTTAAGTATTTTACAAAAATAACATCGATAGTTTTAGTATAGTCACAAGATATAATAATTTCCTCTTTTTCTCTGATCCCTTTAAATTGTGTCAGATGAGGAAACTCACAAAATCCACTCAGTTCAACTCCAATTCTAAAAATCAGCATCTCCAAGATTTTCTAGGTAAATTTTTGTAGGTTCTTGAACAATATTTCTTTCTGAATATGGTATTAGTTATAAAGAACTTAAGTTCTGCTGCATCAATCTTTCATATGAATTTAATTTTCCCAGCACTTCTGTAAGTTAACAAAGGAGTAGAACAGATACTTCACAGATGAAGATGATGAATCATAGGGATTTGCAATAATTATCCAAGACCATAAAAGCAATCCTATGTCAGTGTGAGAAGTGGAACCACTGGCTTTGCAATCCAGTCCTACTCCACATTTCCTTCCCCCCCGGTCACAAAGGGAGATCTAAAAATCCAACAACCAAGATACTGGAAACGAAGCACCATTAAGGAAGAAATTGAGGCAAGCATGCTTTCACAGATTCCTCACATGGTGAGACAATTGTCTGCAACCCCTACGTACCCAGAAATCAGAGGACTCCAATTTATAAAAAAGTTGAAATCATCCCATGGCATTTTCCATGCTTAAAACTCCCCTTCAGCCAGGCTAATTCACAACCCCTTAGACCAAAACAAGAACACTTGAAGATCTACTCACACTCCATCCACTTCCTAATTACAGTAACTTTAAGCTTTACTTCACAAAATGAGATTCATTTCCTCCACCAGTTCCATTCAACTCCTTCAACATTTTGTTCATTTGTTTGTTAAGATGCAGATCTCCAGCAGCTTGATCACTTCAGATGAGACAAAGCAATCCCTTGGTAAATCCCTCTGGACATGCAGAACACATTATATGCATAAGAGTTGAACTCCTTGAATTTCCTCTTTTCAGATCCACTAGTTTTCCAGTCATTCAGAAAAAGAAAGGAGCTTTTGTAGGCCAGTTAATCCATCCGCTGAATGAAATATGGTAAAAGTTCTACACATATACATGTTCTGTCAAGGCCCTGGTTTACATCTGTAGATGTAATAATAACTTTAGTAATGCAGAGAAAAATCATGGCCCAGGCCCCCAGAGAAGATCTTTAGAGACTTGAGTTGAAAACACCCAATGCTGCAGTCAAATGACCAGGCAAAATGATTTAAAGGCTTATATTTATTTCTGCCAAAGCACTGGCTTAATTTTCTTTGTGTGTCTTAATAAGCCACCTCTGTGAGAGGGACTCTTACTTGAAATGCCTGTATGTCCTAAGCTCCGAAGTAGGCACCATTGAGTGGTAAGCTGAGACAAACATCTAAAGGCAGTGTAAGGACCAAGCTGCAAAATGAGCCTGTTGTTCATCTTCTCTAGCACCACAGTCACCCACTCACATGAAAACAGCATTTGAATGAATTAAAATGCAAATCTACATTTTATTATATGAAATTGAGACAAATGATACACACTTGAAGCCTGCCAGAGTAGCTATTACAAACATTAATATAGTTTTAGATGATGACTTAAACCAAATGAGAGGATGGAATAGAAACACTGAAGAAACACCCTGTGAAACACTACAGGAAAAAAGCAACTCTTGCCATAGTTACATTAGTAAAATACAAATTAGCAATAATTCTACTGTAAAGGGCTAGATCTGTCTTGTGTAGACATGTACCTCCAGGAAAGCCTCCAGCCACAAGGTGTTTGTGCGAGGCAGAGAAGCAGCCTGCCAGCAAAGAACAACTGCGGCGGTCTCAAACTGTGTGGGAGAGGACTTTGCACTGCCACAGCCTAATGGGATGTGGCATCGTCCAGGAATCCTGCAACAAGAGGCCAAACAGCCACTGGCCTAGGCCAGAGCTGCCCAGCAGATGTAAAGATGTATTTATGCTAGGTCTGATTTAGATTGTGCTCTACACAATCAGATCGCTTTGAAGGTTTGCCTAGTGCAATCATTTCCTTTGTCAGGAATCAGAAAAAGACTGTGAAAAGACTGTGAACAAATTGTTTAGGCATTGAAATTTAACCCTGTGGAATCCTTACAGTGTAGCACAGTGTGACACAGCAGGAGCACATTTGTCAGGGGACTGAAGCCTCTTTGCTCTCTCTGCACAAAACATATACATTAGCATTGTGTGGGGTGGGGGTGCTCCCGAGCACACGAGGCAGCTATGGGGACACACAGCTCCATGCCTCTGCTGCCTCCCATCTGCACCACTTCTGCTCTGTTAGGGAAAATAGAAGCTTCAGATCCTTCAAGACTGTCTTGAAGCCCTTCCATTGCATTTTGTTTCAGAGATTGTACAGGATTTGATTTTTAAATATCCATAATGCAGATGAGGAAATTATTGAGTATTAGTCTTAACAACAATCTTGTTAAGAGTCTCAAAGTTTTTCCACTAGCATTAATAGTGCCAGAATATCCTCGCATTAATTTCAGAATATAAACACTAAAACCTAAAAGGCATTTGGTAGAAGCTAGTCAGCTCCAAGGCTTTTCACAGCTAAGTAGCCATGGGCTAAGGAAAGAACTCATCTGGTGTGGATTCTACACCAACATTCATGACACCAACAGTTTCTCTCTCAGTCTCCCACAGTAAGGTACTGTGCATCCTCTGCTCCTCCTGAAAAGCAGTCTGAGAGCACCTTTCAAGTACTTTCAAGTACATCACAGCAGGAGCCCAGCCCACTGTAGAAATAAATTTTAACACAGGATAGCCCACCAATGTTTCTGTGAGCTGTTGAAAAATATGCTGACAAAAATAAAAAGCAGTCATTCGGAATTTCACAAAGAAAAGCCACTCTAAATAATTTCCAACTGCAATCAGTCTTTGCTCCTCCTTTACAAGTAATAGATGAGCCTATCCTTCTTTTATAAACCCATTCAGTTATATGTTTAAGAAAGTAGGTAAGTTTCTCTCCCGTGGAGGTTTTCAAATATTGTCTTTCCTTGTGGCTGCCAGTATGTAGATATCCCATACCAGAACCTCTGTTTAGTAGTCTTTNAAACAAACAACCAAAACCAGAAAACCACACCCCCCCCAAACTGCTGCAAATGAGAAAAAGAAAAATGGTTAGAACAAAAAATGGTAAATGACAGTTACATATTAGAGGGTTGTTTGCTGTGTGATATACCAGAGGAGAAAGCAGAATGTAAGTCTTTTCACTCTCCAAAAGAAGGTAAAAATTGTTTCAGGATGTTCTACAGATGGGAAAGAGCTCATACCTCTACATCGATGTGATCTGCAGCTTCAAGATTGAAGTTCCAAATGTGTTTTAACTCAACTCTTCAGCTATTTCAGCTCTTGAAGGATAAATCCTAAGCCACCTTAGTCCCATCAGTCCAATCAGTGTGACCTAAAGTGTCCTCAGATTTTCTCTGAATGTGCTCAGAACTTTGCTAACAGTGTTCCTGCAGCCAAGCAAATCTCCTCTCTTCTGAGCCACACAAATGTGCTGCTGACCCCTGCAGAACCAAAGCTCCCAGGGTCCTTCCCTTTGCGTCCATTGGAGTTCTGAGTTCACTCTGTTCCTCTCAAGAGGAACAACAAGGCACAGGCCAAACAATGTAGTGCTCCTTTCCTCCAGAGAATCCTGCCTTAATTAGGAGGACTTTTGCACAAGATGTATTATTATCTACCAGGCCAGGATCACCACACTATCATATCATGCAGAATTCAGCCCTTGTATCATCTTCAGATCTGATTATTTCTTTGTTTAGCTGTTACTAACATGTTTGGACACGCAAAATCACAACACTTTACTTCCTCAAAGGTAGCAGCAGGAGATATCTCAGTGCAGAAAGAATTCCATTATTAGAAAAAGCACAGGGGCCAGCTTTTTTTCCCTCATCAAGCTTGGGAAGCTTTAAACAATATGCCAGGGCAAAAGGGGGAAATGGTAACAGTACCGAGGAGGCTAAAATTTGAATGAGATAACAAACCTTTCTTGTGGAAGGAAAAGGAAATGACTGATTCTAAAAAAGCTTCTGTGATAAATCATCACTCCTGCATGAAATTCCATTCATATATGAGGCAATATCTGGTAGTAATGTTAAAGAAGAACAAAAGGGAACAAAAACTTAGCAACAAACAAGTTTATAAAGAACAAAATATAGCTTGCTAGAATTGCGGAGCTTTTTCAGTAGTTCAAAAAGTAGAAGGAGATTTGAGAATCAAGCAAGGCTTTCAACAGTTGTATTTGTATCACAGTCATAAAGACATAAATGTGAAATGCAGCTCTAATAAAACACTGAAGTTTATAAAACTGGTTGGTAATTTTCCACCCTTTCCAGAAGTATCTCAGAATATCCAGGGGAATAATACCTGAAAGAGAAATATTTTGTTTGTCTGTTAGACTACAAGGCATGTTCTGTGCAAAGTAATGAAACACTAGGCATATTTCTACTGATCAGGAAAAAACACTGGTCAAGGAATTCTACAGTTACTCCGCAACAATGTTTTATCAACCTGCTTTTCAACTTACATTATCATTTATACTTGTAAGTCAGGTTTTAAAAAATATATTTAGCTTCTTTTAAGGCATGTAGGTAAGCAGCTACATTTTAGATAGGTTCAGCTTCAGCTGCCATAAGCATTGTTGTTATTAAGAAATGTAGG
>VYZR01020307.1:19459-31980 GCA_013400675.1 Oxylabes madagascariensis | reverse complement strand
CCCTAACCCTAACCCTAACCCTACGCCTTACCCTAACTCTATCCTCAACCTGAAACTTAACCCTAATTCAAACGGTAACCCTAATCTTTTTTTTTTTTTCTGCAATGGCAGATTGAAGTATTCTTTAATAAGAAAAGATTTTTGTTGACCTCAACAAAGATGCTTACAAATGGAGATCTTATTGTAGTTAGAAAATATAAACTGAATATAACTCACTTCCTCTCTTGGGGGTCATGGTTTTCTCTGTCTACATGTTGTCCTCATTTTTTTGTAAAATATAAAGTAGGCGGAGCATAAACCATGAGTATATACTTTAAAAAATTCTAAAGAATTATTAAAAACCCACTGTGGCTTGACTCCAAAAAGAAGAAAAGGTCAAAAAGTGTCCAGAATTTTTTCCTTTAACACCACCCTATGGAAAATCACACCAGCTCTGTAGCATTTGTCAGAGCAGATGCCTTGTTTTAAGCCAGGCAAAGATTTGGCGCTGTGTGTTTTGCCCTTTGAGTGTGGGAAAACACCATGGGGGAAAAAAGTTAGTGCTTTCCATTTCTTGCATTAATCCTCTCAGCCTCCAGAGTTATTGTTATTATTAAAAAAAATGATAAAAACCCCAGCCATCTGCTTAAAAAGCCCGGGCTGGTCATAAATCCACTGGATCCCTTAGATTTAAAAAAGGGAGAAATGCTTTGGAGCAATTGCAAATTATGCAATGCCAGCCCCCTCCCTGGGCGTGCTGAAACCTTTAATCACCTAAGGAGGGGGAGATGCACCGAGGCCTGGGAGCCCCATGTCAATATTATTCCTCTTACATAACATCCTGCCTTATTTGCTGATTGAATGGGTTTGGGGTTTTTTTTCCTCTATTTTTGGTTTTAACTGAAGTTGTCCCTCAGATACCAGAAAAGCTTACTGGTGAATTGCAACCTCTTCAGAAGGAAAGCAAGCCTCACTCACAAGCAAAATGAAAACAGCATGACAGATTGAGATTTGCTGTCTAAAACCAAACAATCATTAGCAACAAATAATCCCGCAAAGAAGGTACAGCAAGCATTGGGCACCTTCCTGACACAGAAAATTAGGGCTAGCCTAGCAGGACAGAGAGACAGAGCTCCCCCTGTCCCACAAGCCTGAATTACCCACTACATATTTTCTTTACCCTCCTGCAGGGAAGATATTTTATTGATAATGCCTCTCCTGGGTTTGTGATTACCCCCAAGGCTGAGTGAGATTTGAAGTTGGTCGGTTTGACATCATGTCTAGACAGTCCCTTTCCTTGGCCAACTCTCATTGTACCTTAAAACAGACCAGTGAGTCCAAGAATGTGCAAAACTGGGCAAGAGGAACCTTTAGGGGCACGTTGGACACACTGAGCAGGCTGCACAGAGACACCTGAAGGTGTGTGTAGCACAAGGAGTCCTCTTACATGGGTGCACTGACAGCTCTGCCCTCTCCTGTCCGGGTACACAGCTGTGCCCAGGCTGACGCCATTAAAGCAGTGTCCATGATTCCTGCAAGCAGACACACCAACACAGCCATGCACACAGCAGCAGAGCTGCTCCTGATGCCCACACACACCAGGGGTGCCAATGGGGCACTGCCCCATGTCCCCACAGGACTGCCTTGCCAGGGCTGCCTTGCACCGTGCTGTGCCATGATCCACATGGCACCTCTAGCTCTCTGCCCTGGGCCTGTTGCATGGGTATGTGAGCTATTAGGTAAATCCTTCTGGAGGTTACAACCTGGTGCTTTCCAGAAAACAGGCTCAGAACCAGCAGCTTAAAACACAGGCTTAAACACAGCAGCTCTGATTCACCTGCCCAAAGCTGGGAAGAGAAAGCACTGTATCTGCCTTTCAGTGAAGGCTCCAATCCCTCTTCCAGCCCCCTGGGCTCTGTGATACACAAGTGTAGGGGCTCTCTCACAGTGAGTGAGAGAGCAAACACCACATTTGTACATGAAAACAGACCTGCACCGTGGCCTGACTTCTTCCAGGATTAGTGCATGCACAAGGACAAGTGCTTGATCCATCAGCCCTGCACACAGGTCTCTCTTCAGTCTCTGTTCTCTGGTACAAAAGGAGAGGGTGGAGACCTTGAGTTTCCTCCAGGAGAACCAGGTGCTATGATTGCCCTTGCCATCTTTTAGGCTCATGAGATAAAGCTGCTGCCTGCAGACCAAGGCCATGCCAACTGAATTGTTGTCTGGGCCAATCAACACCCACTGGGCCAATACCTCTTGTGCTCTCCCTCTTTGAACTGGGTAGAAATCATCTCTGTGAAAACCTCTGGTATTTTTAGGTTGGGGCTGAGCTGCCTGAATGGCTCTTGACTAGTTGCCTGCCTGCCCCTTGGGAATGGGGAATTCAGAAGGTAGGGAGGAAAAGGCATGGTCACACCATGGTGTTTTGCAGCTATCCTCAGCTGCCTGGGTGCCACAGAGAGCCTGTAGGCAATTTATTCCACAGATATTATAGACCTGAAGAATCTCTATATAAGGAAGGAATTCAAAGGCTGCTAAGAGCCACCTTTGCTTAAAAGTCGGGTGGAAGACCTGAGAAGAGCTTCTCTGAGCTTCTTCTCTGAGAAGAGCTTCCCTCTGGTCCTGGTTAGCAGCTGGCTGGCTCAGCTGAGCATCCATCATGCAATAATGCAATAATTGTTTTGCTCTGTGCTCCCCAAACCTGCCAAGTGTGGCCGATGCCCACTATTAGCAAATCCCACCCTCATTATCTGCTCCCCATCCTTGTCAGGCTGAGGCGCCGGGCTCTGGAGCACGCAATTAAGCGCCCGCCATCCCGTTGCTTCTAGGCCAGTTTGTCATCACCGACATTTGTTTGGGAATGTTTGTTGGGAAGCACATGGTGGCAGGGTCAGTGGATGTTGTTGAGGTTTTTTCCTCTTGCGCCTAGGGGCCAGAGAGCTTTGTGTGTTTCTCAGTATGTTAAACTCAATTAAAAAAAAAATAAAAAAAAAAACAACATCAGGATAACTTAAAGCAGATGTGAACACAAGCCTGAGACCCTTCTGAGCACAAACACAGCCATTTCATTGCAATTCCAAAAGGCTTTTCTGGCAAGCCTTCCCCCCATGTCCTACATTCTTTCATTCCAAGGAAGACAAACAATTCTGACTGGAGCAGCAAGGCACATTTTTCAAATAAACAGGTTCTCTCAAACCGTTTTTGCCTTTGTGTCACCCCAATACCACATTCCTCTCTTAAAGGACCTTCTGGGATGATCTAAATGATAATTTGTGTCACACCTTCCATTTATATGATTCAAAGCACTGCACTCAGCCCATGCGAGCCTCTCAAGTGGAGGTGTTTTCACCTTCATATGCCAACACAGTATCTTTATGAACTGAAGTTACAGACAATCTCTGGCATTTTTGGATGCTAAAACTAGAAATCCTGTGGAATCTTGCACTGCTGGAAGAGGAACATCCCTGGAATGTGAAGGGCACTACTTGCTGGTGACTGGGGATCCTTTGAAAAGCAGGTTGCGTGGTCATTTCTGCTCATTAACACTAGGTCTGTGGTTTTAAACAAATAAACCATATTTTACCTTACAGGTCTTTCAATAGCTCAACCAGAGGGAGATTTTTGGGCAGAAGTAGTCTATAACACATTACCTGATTCCCTTGTTACCTTAATTCCATCTCTTATTTCTCCCTGTGTCCCTCAGACCAGCAGCTGCCTTGTCCAGAGTCACTCATCCCCTACCAGTTCCTGAGTTTCATGCTTACTTCACCAGCTACTTTTGAGTCTGGCCATGACTTCTGTGACTAATTCCTGGACTCTGCTCCAGCCCTGCTCATGAGTTCTCTTCAGCTCCACATTGCTCCACCTGTCTCTTGATAAGTAAAAGCAAGGGCAGGTCTGGGAGGATTTTAGTATTTCAAAGTTTTGGTTCATTATATGTTTTCCATATTCTCCTCTGTGAGAAAGAATAGAGATGTCTCTGGTAAACCTCATGAGATGGGTGGAGACAGTTCCAAAATCTGCACCTCATATCCTGTTTCTCCTAGACCTTCCCCACACAAGGAAACAAAACTGAGGCAGACTCAACTCTAGCTTTCTACCCACAGAAAGCAGACAGCCAGTACTGGCAATTTCCATTTCAAATCAAGGTGATTTGGAGATATCCTGGGCTGTTGTGTGTGGTCAATTTGAAGAATTTCTTAAACCCTTGAATCAAATGGTATCTGCACTATTAAAACTGATTGTAAATATTACATAGTAGTTGTAATAAATATAATAGCAGGTAGCAAATAATGAATAAAAGATAATAAAATGGATTATTTCTCACAGAATAAATAAAGAGGGATTAAAAAAAAGAAATGTCTTCTGCAATGTGAGGAGACAGCAATGGCTTGAGAATCAACAGCAGGTCAGTCCCTGGGCAAAGAGGTTCAATCTATACCACTTTCTCCCCTACTTCAACAGCTCCATCCCAAGTTTCAAAGCTGGATTTCTTAGTAAGACATAGATAGAGATGTGATGATCAGTGCAATGGCATCGAAGTGACTCCAATGCTAGGGGGTGAAGCAAGAGAAATGAGGTGGCCTTCACAGCCCAGGCCTCACAGGAGGTACACTGTTGCATCAGCTAGGATCTACTCCAGCCTCTTAATAGGATTTTCGTATTCCTCATGAGCTTAACATGGGAAAATATGTACAAAAATAAATCGATCATTACAAATCAGGATGATGAAAAATCTTTAAATCTCTCAAATCCTTCTAAATCCCTTTACAGTATTCTGTATTTCTCACAGTAAGTTCTTTCAGTTAATTCTGCCACTGAGTTAAGGCACCCAGAGGAGAAATAAAAAAGCTGTGCTTGAAAAACATTTTTCTTTGACTGCTGGACTTTGCAGGACCTGACAAACCAAGAGAAAAGCACCCCATATCAAGGACAGCTGCATAAACATCCTGAGCACAAGAAATTAATCATAATAAAAGGCTTTAATTTTTTTTTTTTTTTAATACAGTTAGGTACCAAAGATAAAAGGGTTATTTCCCAGAATCGTTCCTGTTTGTCATGGATCTCGATTGCTTAGATGAAGGACTTTTATTATTGAGCTTTTTATGACCTCTAACCTCAAAATCTGGGGAATGCCTTACATGGAAAATACAGAACACATTAAAATTGCAAGTGTTCCTGGATTTTGTGTTCCTTCACACCAATATTCCTTCCTGCTCCTCAGCAATTCAGGGCCATGCAGGCAGCAGTGTCTGAAGGCTGCTCTCAAGCCAACTCTTGGCTAATAGAAATACTTCTGAAAGTTGGGTGGGACTAAACCAAGCAAAGTAAATCACTCTTTAAGCCTACCCAGATTTGCCTCTACTTGTATAAGATTGTGAATTGAGTGCTTGTGGATTTCAGGCTTCTCCCGTATTGATTGATGCTTCAGATATTCTTGCTTTCAGTGCTCAAAAGCTGTTTGCTGCCACTATTGATTGAGTGTTCTCTATAGGGTTCTACAACACAAGCCCATTCTGCTGCATGGATGGAGAGGCCATGAGAGTTCAGTGCCTCTTGTCTGGAGCCAGCTGCACAAAGTGACCTGAGAATGGCAGCCTGACCCTGGGCAGAGCAGTGTCCACTCACCCACCAGGTTCCAGCTGAAGCTGGTGCAGGAGGCAGGAGAAGAAGGAGGAGAAATGCTCTCCTGCTGCCAAAATACAGCATGAGCACAAACACTGCAGTCACTTTACAGCTATGCTCACCCTGAAATTTCAAGCAGCAGGGAAATGAAACTAAACTGAGAATGAGGCAGAAGGGAGTCCTGCCCTGTACTGGCTGAGGTGCAGGGACAGGGCAGGGCAGCACAGCTGGGATGTCATCAGCTGGTGTCAGAGGCTCATGGCAGCAGCTACTCTTGAGGCAGGAAGGTCAGGAAGCTGCCTCCATCCCCATCTGCCAGAGCTGTGTCCAGTCCCAAGCTGTCACTGCTTTAGCATTAATTCATCACATACCAGCACTGCCACTAACTCCAAGTTCATCCCGCAGGCTATACAGGCAGAAAATAAATTTTAGGGACACACTTGTTCTGTGATGGCNAAAAAAACTTTTTGGAAAAAAAAAAAAAAAAGCTATGAAGTGCAAGAGGGGAAACTGATATTTGGGGATGGAGGAAGACTGAAGACTTGCAGCTCAATTCTACAGGGTATTCACTCAGAGGAACAGCCCCTTTGAAATTATCATGCAAATCTGGAGGCTTTTCAGCAATTTCAGCTAAATCCTTCAGGCTTGTGTGCACAGAGAGGTTAATTTGGTTTCAAGCAGTATGGATTAAAAGCAGAGCAGTTATTCCTGATTAATTCCCTCTGTGATCACTTCTATTTTGGAATAAAAATGCCTGTCTCTGAACCAACCCAACTCATCCCTGGTTTAGGTACGTTAAGAGTCAGTCAGTCTTTCCCAACTGACAGTGTTTGTAAAGACAATTGGTTGGGAACAGTCAGGAATTGTTTCACAGACAGTCAAACCTTTACTAGGTCAGGGAAAAACCCTTAAAATATGGAGTATTTCCTAAATGAGATTCAGATATCAATTACATCATTAACAAGTCCAGGATAATTCTGTTCCCTTCCAAGAGCCAACTTTTGATCTAACCCACAATAAGAACTTGACCACTGACTTTAGAGGAAGTTTTTCTAAGAATTGGAGGAAAAAAGTTATCAGACTTTCAGCAGTGATTCCAGGGGAGTCATTCACACAGGAAAGGGTGTCAGAACTGACCCTTTATTTCCATGCATCTAGTTAAAAAAATTGTCAGTTGGAAAGACAGTTTTATAGGAGGGAAAGCATTGAAGGTCTTGAGTTGCTTGTAATTTATTTTTTTAGCTAGAATTTTGTTTAATCTGTTATAACAAGCAGTGAAATGAAAACATTGTGAAATCCAAACATTTCACCAGTCAGGAAACTGAAAGTGCAGAGAGACCTTGACCACTGAAGAGCAGCTGAAAGGAACATTAGAGCACAGCCAAGTACAACTAAAACTGGAGGTAAGGAATCAACAAACTACCTGTGGGTTCAGGGGATGCTCTGGGGCCTTCCACTGGAAATATCTAGAAGCTGACCCCTGAGCTGCAGTGAAAGAATTGCCTCCACTCCTGCCTTCTGCTCAGGGGTGACACCTGCACTGGCTATGTGCAAATCTGTGTTTCTATAAATCATCAATTCTCCCCTGCAGAATGCAGACACCTCCAAGAGGGAGCATGGCAGCTCTGCGGGTGTTTATGGCAACACAGCAGGGCAAGCTAAGAGACAAAGTAAAGGACAATTATCTAAGGTGGAATATCTGGTCCTGTTGCAACTCATTCAGACAAACTCCAGCAAAACATCTCCCTCCTCCTACCCTGCAGGCAGAACTTTCACCTACCAAATTCACATCCCCACTCTCACCACAAACTCTTTCCCAAAACCATGCCTTGCCCAAGCTGATCTCAGAGAGACTAATCCTGAAAACTACCTTTATAAATCTTAGTGTAGTGGATGAAGAAATGAGGAATTAATTACTTGACCAAATTAAGTGAGCAATAATAAGGGAATCTTAAAAAGCTGAAAGTTTTAGTCCAAAGCACCTTTCAAGTTTCTGCTGTCACTCTCAGCCTGGCTGGCTGCTGTGTCCTACAAGACTTGGGGATTGTTAGTAATCTACATCAATTTACAGTCTCTCAGGCTGGGAAGATTAGAATAAGAGGTGGATCAAACAATACAAAAAATAAAATTAGGATTTTTGGGCAATAGACACCATATAAACATTAGGTCATCAGTCACTGTTTTTTACTGCTGGTGAAGCACAGCAGGGAACACAGAATAGGGCAGGAGGGGGCTGGTCACCAGGCTGCAAGTGGACAGAGTTGCCAAGCTATAAATATGCTGATGTATTTTTACACTTGTTGTGGCAAAGTCAGGATGGTCGTTGTGATGCTGGAACGTTGCTGGGGCTGTTTTCTAATTATAATTAAATTCTGTTACTTTTCCAGTGTCATTATCAGAGACACAGTCACGTGTGCTTGCTTTTAAACGCTAATTATTCTGGGCACAAAGGAACTCCACAGGGAGAGGGGAAATAATTCCAGTCCCAGGAGCGCCTCCTTCAGATGGTGGCTACCACTCTGACACCATCACAGCTCACAGCAAGGACACACTGCAGGATGCTGTGCTGATTTTTGGATGCTGGTTTCAGTGAGCACCCCTCCAACAGCACACCTTAGGGGGTGATGGCAGCATCTCTGCAGGTGCTCTTTCCTTGCCCCCACCTGCTGGTGTCCTGATGTCTGTAAAAGAGACAGATTTTGCACCTGTGGATTCAAAGGCAGGATTTGAAAGCAAATGTACTGGAACATTTTCAGAATCCAAAATTAAATTACATCTGTCACTATAAAATGACTTGCTGAAGCAGCCACACTTAAACATCTTTACACTACCTGAGCATCCCACGCTGCAAGGGTTTTTCATTTTTTCTTGGAGCACCATTGTTCCGCGTCTCACAAGTACGGCCACAGGGACCTTCCCAAACAAACTATGAGGAGCTATGCCCAGGAAAAACAGAACCCTGGACTTTGTGAGTGTAGCTGACGTGCAGAAAGATTCCAGCTGAAAGCATTAGAGGACTTACTGGAGCAGTTCCTCATCTACAAATCCACTGGAAAGTGGAATTAATTGATGGGACTTAACAGCTAGGAAGAACCACACTGTCTCTGCTTAATCTTCCTATTAGGATAACACAACCAGGACAAGGGCAGGAAACAGCCTACCACACTGATACAACACTCCAGGACTATTTTTTTCCCTGGAATTCTATGCTACCAATGGTATTTCTGACATTACGCAAATAGTAGGAAGAAATTTGAGATTGTTCTGTGCAAATATATGAATGCTCCCAGAAGCTTTGGCCATTCAGCCCCAGGCACTGCTCTGCCTGATCAGGTTTGACTGATGCTCAGGTACCTCAGTGTGCACTTCAGCTCCTTGATACCAAGCCTGGAGATTCCAGATTCTGCATCTTACACCACTCCCAGGGTGTGTCCCATGCTGTGGAGTGGCCTCTGAAACAGAAAGACCCGTAATCCCTCAGACCCTGCAAACCTCCCTGCATTCAGAGGGATGTATCTCTCGGTCTTATGCATTCCCTTACGTTTGTGTCTGAATGAACTGCTGGAGCTTCAGAGGGGAAAAGCTTTCAAGATCATCTACTGCTTTTATCACCTGCAGTCTTCTTTATGTGTTCTTTCTGTGTCAGAGGAAAAACTGATTGACCTGACTCTTGCACTCAAAATTCCACAGTAACTATTTATGGTTTTCCCTAATTACACTGGCTTTATGTCCAGAAAACAAGATGTTAGTGCCCAGTGTATGTCTTCCTTTGCTCAGCATCAAGCCCTGAGTTCTATTTTCCTTTTTTTCAATAGCTCTTCCCCTTCCTGATAATCATTATGATACCTTTCAAACATTTGTAGATTATTTTAAGTCACCTTTTAATCACCTTGTCCAGCCAGGGCACATATACTTAGCTCCATTAATCTTACTTTATTTAGCTGCTATACTGCAGGGCAAGATGCTCCCATCAAATAACCCTTCACCTTCCTGGCTCTGTAGGAATATCAATTACTCTNGTGTGAGAATGTTGCCTTCTCATTAACAAAATTTACTACATATTTTCCTCCATTGTTACCAGTACAGTTCCAGCAGTGTTAACAATGGGAACCCTAGAGCAAATGGTCTGGCACCAGCACTTGTCATCCAACCATGGCTGGTCAAAAATGTGTTTGAAAAGTGGCCTTGTGTTTTTTTTAAGTGCGCTTGTTTTCAGTAAGCACTTCCAAATGATTTTTTAAAATCAATCAATAAAAAAATCCAATGTTTAGTTGTATTTTAATCAGAAAGATATGGAGGGGATTCTGGATTTTTTGGGAAAACCTATGGTGGTGAATAAAGGAAAGTATTGTGTTCTATTACCTGCCTTTTTCTTGGCTGGGGGGAGGAAGTTAATGAAAAGAAAAGAACAGAAGGGTATGAGTCTCTTCATTTACAATGAACTGAAGCAGGTTTTTTTAAATTCAAAATCACTAACAAAATGGGGAAAAAATCATAAACCTTCTGATGTATTTTAAAATTCATTCTAGTGTATATTCCTTCTCTTTGTATCACAGAGGACTGTCAGTATAATATGGCCCATCGTGACAACAGTGAGTGACCAAGTTTGCAAGTTTGCAAGAAGCTTTCAACACTAAGGTAAGGAGACCTCAGCTAAATTCAGCAAAGGCAGGACATATTAAATGTATTTCTATCACTGGTGGAAGAGGTGTAGCAGCAAAGCTCTCTGGTGAAAGCTCTGCAGGCAGCCAGAATGGTCCCCTCTGATATTCAAACTTAGTAATCTACAAAAGCTGCTTCCATTCATTGGAAACTACTGATACTTTTTTCCCTTTTGCAAATACTTAGCACCTTTGTTACCACAAATCTCTGCTGTAACTAAAACACAGCAAAAGCACATGCTCTGAAATCCCTCAGATGTGCCTTCCTATAGCCATGGAAACAGAGTTTTGCATGCCCAGGGCAAAGGCAAGGTGGATTTGTCAGGGTTTTTCCTTTTCCTTGCAACCTGTCACAAAGTCTATTTGCGTCTTGTAAATATGCAAATCAAGATCCTGGACTGAGACATTTTATTTCAGTTCAGACCAAGGTCATACCTGGGCATGACTGACACTTGCCTGGCCTTCCTCAGTGAATTAGTTTTTAAACTCTTCTCATAATGAATTTAAGTCATCAGCTGTTAATACTTCTGCAAACCTACTGCTTCCTTCCTGGTGTTAGGCGAGGATTCAGAGGACCTAGTTAATGCTTACAGCTCGATCCAATTTAAGAAGAGGATTTTGAGCTCAATTAGGTTTCTTACTGGCTGCTTCTGAACCCGAGCTGGGACTAAACTCTGTGAGAACCTTCCATTGGGTCAGACCGAAATAACCCAAGGTATGTCGGCACACCTGAACGAAAGCTCTGCTCCACTGCTGATTTAATGCTCTGCATTACCAGTGGTCCTATGGAGATCCCTGCAGTTGTATAAGAATCTACTCATTTACAATACAGCCCCCTTTTTTTTTTTTCAAAAATTTTTTTAATGCACTCATAAAGTGACGTTATTAATAGTTTGTGATCTACTGCGCTTTTCATCTGAGGATCTCTCACAAAGCATTTTAGGAGACTGAATCAATTTTCAAAACACTCCTATGTAATACTATCCCAATTTTACTGGAAGCAGAACTAAGGCAGTGGGAGGCAATTTTCCCAAGGGCTCATTGGTGGTGTCAGAAATAGAGACCTGGACTTGGATTCCAAATACAGCCGACATTCTCATCCCATGGCTGAAAACTAAATGCAGGAGTCCCCACTTTAACACTGAACATACCTTCTGTCTTATGCTTCCTGAATGGCTGCCTGTTGCCATGGCAACTGCAGTTCAGATCTCTGGACCAGATTTGCTTCTGTTACCTCAATGCAAATCATGAGCAAATTCTTTGAAAGTAATGGAGCTACCCCAGATTTCCATGGTCAAGGGAGGATACAGAGCAGATTTAGTCCCTCTGAATTCGATATAAGAAAGTGGTGATCTCTTGAGAGTGGGAAAAATTCTTTGATCATTACAGGGCGAACAGGATGANCAATTACTCTCAGTCCCAGGGGGGGCTGGTCACCTCTGCAGGATGCTCCAGAGGCGTGTGCAGGCCAGGATGATGGAGGAGAACATTTCACCCCACTTTGCAGCTTGGAAATATAGGGAGACCATACAAAAGAATCCTTTTTGCTTTTAGAAATACTGTATACATCGTCTAAAGCAGGAAAGTTAATTAGCCTGGCTACTCTGACAGTTTTCTCCTGGGAAAAAAAAAACTTCCACTCCTTCAGTGATCAGAACTTTTTAATCCTGGTGCCAAACGCATTTCTCTGAATTAATATTGGTGGAATGAAAAGGCTTTCTTCTCTGCTTCAGCCTTCTCTCCCAGGATAAATCTTTTTGGAATTTGCTTTACATATTGTGCTTTTGAATGTTCTTTTAAATGTTAAAAAATGACTGTGTGAGAATGTTGCCTTCTCATTAACAAAATTTACTACATATTTTCCTCCATTGTTACCAGTACAGTTCCAGCAGTGTTAACAATGGGAACCCTAGAGCAAATGGTCTGGCACCAGCACTTGTCATCCAACCATGGCTGGTCAAAAATGTGTTTGAAAAGTGGCCTTGTGTTTTTTTTAAGTGCGCTTGTTTTCAGTAAGCACTTCCAAATGATTTTTTAAAATCAATCAATAAAAAAATCCAATGTTTAGTTGTATTTTAATCAGAAAGATATGGAGGGGATTCTGGATTTTTTGGGAAAACCTATGGTGGTGAATAAAGGAAAGTATTGTGTTCTATTACCTGCCTTTTTCTTGGCTGGGGGGAGGAAGTTAATGAAAAGAAAAGAACAGAAGGGTATGAGTCTCTTCATTTACAATGAACTGAAGCAGGTTTT